>JACJUY010000871.1:144041-157768 GCA_014220935.1 Platorchestia sp. MABIK | reverse complement strand
CCGGCATATTGTATAATTAGCGATGCTAAAACGCCTTGCAATTCAATCACAGTTGGTCATTGTCTAATTAGCGATGCTAAAACGCCTTGCAATTCAGCCACAGTTGGTGGCCCAGGAATACAGAACGTTTTATTCAAGTATGGAGTGCATGAGTAGTGAATTTACTTTCGACTTGTTTGAATTTGATCTCGAACGCGATATTTATCCACGATTTAAACGTCACTTAACCCAGCTTATGGTTCATTTCCAATCGGTATTACAATTAAAATCTTCATTGACACTACGCATATGAATGAAACATTGAAATTTCGTCTGAAAGAACACTGGGCGGTGGAAGGGGAATATTTTTACAAATCGAACTGTAAATGAAGTTAAAATCTAGTTCAAATCACTGAATAGAAAATGAGCGGTATGCGCAATAATTAACGGTCTAGGCCATTGGACGTTGGGTTGGTCTTGCGCCAATGACATTTCTTTTCAAATCCCCGATAATATCCTAAGAGAACCAGTCTTTTCATCTGCACTAAGATAATGTTAACAAAATTTAAGCCACCATATCAGGTAACATGCACAATCTACTGTTAATAGGCTAATAACTGAGTGGTAACATTTGAAGACCTTACGAACAATTTTAACACGTTAACTGTTATGGTTTAAACTGAAGTTCAAAGTTCAAGTCAAATTTATAGGCAATTATAGAAAGCAATTATGAAAATAGCAAACATTAACTCGATCGTGACTATATTTAGTTTTTACTAAGAATTATAAAGATTGAGTTAGTGACTGCAGGTCGGTAAGCAGCGTTATGAAAATTCACTCAGTGATGACCAGGTAGCAGATTCTGAATAAATATAAATAAATCTTGGAAATAACATTTGTTTCTCTTTCACTACAAATTAACAAAGCTCCTTTCGCATGAAACGTGTCAAGACGTTGACATCCCACAGGGGGATACAACTATTGTATCTATGGGAATTAGCACTCCCAGGAGGAAAAGGTGTACAGGCCCGAGCTGAGAGTTAGGTAGGCCTTCTTTTTGTTGAAATGTTTTTTTGTTATGTTAAGGGCTACATTTTTTTCGATTCACTGCTGCCCTGTTCTTCAGTACCTCTGACTTTCTTCTTCAACTTTCATCTTATTTCATCATCTTCTTCCGCAACTGTTTTTCTGCCCCTTCTGCATATATTCCGCATTCCCTTTTCTTCAAACTAAATGGTGCAGTCCTCCTTCCTCTCTTCAATACGCTCTTTTTTGTAGCAGTTAGGGAGGCTCAAACTGACATATAATCTAATCTGTTAACACGTTGACTGCGAGGGGTTAAACTGAAGTTTAATATTCAACTCAAACCCAAAGTCAAAAGTTGTTAGAAATTTCATAAATACCAAATGCTAATTGGGTTCGTTAAATACCATTAATTTCAATATAAAAGATAGCTAACATTTTTCAAACGACCCATCAGTGGGTCGTATCGCTAGCAACGTGTTACGATACCACGCAATAAAATTTCCTACGTTTCAAGAACAATCGCGAGAACGCAACATACGTGCGACCCTGATGAAAAACCGACACGGCATTTCCTGCCTGCCCATCACGTTGTTGGCCCAGCAGGACAACTGCCTGTCCTCCTGATGCTTCGACGGCCTCACGGACAGCCGGGCCCATGACCTGTCCCAGTCTGACGCGAGGGGCGGAGGCCTTCGGGTCATTGTTTCTGGGATGGACGAGGTGGGCTGCAGGCTGATGATGTCATTGCCGCTGTTCCAGTACCAGTCTATGCGTGTTGCCGGAGGGTGCGACGCAACGTGGCAAGTCACGTTGATGGGCTGGTCGTAGATGAAGTAGGTTGTTGTTGAGGGCATCATGCACACTGGCTTATCTGTCCGAAAAGTGGAACGTGAGTACAGCAAAAGAACTTGTCGCATCTTGAATAGAAAAAAGTAAAAAATAGGACTTCAAAATTCAAGTTTCGAAGCAAAATGAGAATGATGTGTTTGAACTGGGCAAGTTTTAGTTTGGAGGACAAAGTCTGAACAATGAACGAGCGTATAAGTATTTCTAGATAATTGCTCCGGTTGCTAGAACTAGAGCATACGAACAGGCAAGCTTGAGAGGCAGAGGCCTGCTGGTGGCATTTGCAAGGTGGTTTGCAGCGGCACATCGATACTGCCCCGCCATGTTGCGGTCCACTTTCTGCAGAGCTAAGGAGTCTCCAGACATGATGATGCCACGCGTCCTGTTCGGCAGCACTGGCTTCTCCTGCAACACGAACAGGCTTTGTGACACCAGATAGCTGATATTGAATACATATGTATACAAATGTTGAGAATAATTCTGATTAACTTTGGTTTTCCTTTCACTACAAACTAATTAAAGTTTGATTCAGGAATGCATTTTGCCCATCTTTATCGCCTATGCCAAGCTTTCAATCGAAAAGTTTGAAAAATATTATCCTATGTTGGAAGACTCTGATCTCCTGCAATGGCTGATAAGGTTTTCGTGTTTTACAAGGAAAGTTCCATATAACTATACATTTTCTGGAAATTCGCCTCATCAATTAAAACAACGGAAATTTGGTAAGGGTTCACGGTTCGTGCCTCAAAATATTTGCAATAATACTTCAATCACGTAGGATCGACCTGAATATTAATTATTACCGTAATAATGTCATCGAAGGATTCCTACGAAGTAAAAGCCTAAGCTCCTCCTCAAATTAACAAGTTTGAATTGGACAGCATTTGCGCCAAAGATTTCAGTTTGTACACAGTTATAACGTGATTTTCTTATCTTTTTAGGCCAAAATATTCGATGCCAAAGAAAGATTCTTGCATTTTCAAATGAAGTGTTTATTGTGTAAATTAAATGTGAATGTTTATGCGCCGTAAGGTGAAACTGAATTCGAAAAAAAAAATCAAAATTTTTGTAAATATCAAAAGAGAACAAGAAAGCGTCACTAGACCATTCACAAAATATGAGAAAAAAAATGCATTTCAATTTTTTAAAATACCTTCCGTTGAATTAGAAAAAGCTCCACCATACCGATTTCGCTTTGCACTAAGTTTTGAAGTGTTGAGTGGCAAGTTGAAAAATTATCATTATTTGCAAGAAAAAATTAATCTAATCCCACAAAATTGATGCACCTAATAATGAACATCTAGATATTTGCAAAAAGCTCTAATGAATTATTACACATAAAATTATGAAATATTATGACTAGGTATGCACTTATTCTTTAATATCTAAAAAAGATCGCTAATTCATTTTAGTATTTTTCGTCCACCTTTTCTCCCTTCAAAGTTGAGAAGAGTCAGTTTTGAAAAAAATTAATTTAATTCAGAAATTTTGTTGGCAGAAATTTTTCTGCTTATAGTTGAGAAATTTAGAAACGGGTATAAGTTTACTGATTTGCTTTAAAATATTGCTGGGAATGGGTAATAATTAACTTATTCATTTGACCCCCAAATGTTCCTGACAATAAAATAACCAGTTATGAAACTCATCTGGATACAAAATCAATATGTTCCGAAACAATATTACGGGAGAATAACCAGGAATGAAACTCGACAGATAAAAGAGCTGAAGCATTTTGAAACGATAGTGTGGGTGAATATTTCATCTCTGGGGAAGACATTACTTAATGAAGAGCTTCAGTGATATCCCACACTCAAATCTTATGGAGCAAGAAAAATTCAGTCAAAAATGTGAATTTCTGTCATAAACCTTGAAAAGGCTGATTCCAACGTTTTAATATCTCATGCCTGGTGCATCAATAGCATCAATAGCTCTTTTAGAAATTGTATGCTATCTCTGACAAAATATTGGAAGTCAACTCATAATATACTCTAAAAGTTAATCAGATCAAAATAAATTGGTTTTAACACCACCCGAAGGAACTTCCAAAAAGGGAATATTGTTTTTGATTCAAGCTAACTTACTTGAAACCTCTTATCAGCGACGAAAAACAAAAACAGGAAAAATGAAAACGAAAATTCGTTGAGGTAACCGGGAAATTGTCGGTCAAGTCCCAAGCCTGCCCTCTAAAGCCTCTCTGAATTCAACATCTGCTGAACCGAAGCGTCTTGATAAGCCAGAGTCGTCGGAAAGATACGCATGAGAGATCTTCGAACATGGCATTCAGGCTGTAAAATCAACTGATGAAGATTGGAGCTTCTAACAAAAATTTTTTGCAAAATCCGTACCACTGGAATTTTACAACTTAGAAACATTTCGGGAAATTTAAAATAATTTACATTTACTAAAATAATTTTAAAAATAATCTTCATAAATGACGAAGTCATTTATGAAAGAACTTTTCGATTAGGATGACGCAGCTGAGATTGTGAACCCACGACGTGTTCTAATTACAGATATCAAGTAAAAGTCCAACAAACAATAACATTTTCCGTCTGGGATTTCCTTATCTATCAGCTGTACACTCTCACACTTTTCAATGATATATGTGATGCTGGTAATTTCTTGCATTTTCTGATGAACTTCAAGTGAAGTGTCCAACACTACTGAGAGGCTGACCTCATGGAATCACGTGATCTTGTCTTTTCATCACTGAGAAGCTCGATCACCTTATGGAACCACATGATTTTGTCTATTCATTGCTAAGAAGATCACCTCATGGAACCCACGTGATTTAGTCTTTTAATTACTGAGAAGCTCACCTCATGGAACCGCGTGACTTTGTCTCTTCATTACTAAAAAGCTCACCTGATGGAACCACGTGATGTTGTCTTTTCATTACTGAGAAGCTCACCTCATGGAACCACGTTATTTTGTCTATTCAGTACAGAGAAGCTCACCTAATGGAACCACGTGATTTTGTCTTATTATTACCAAGATGATTGCCTCATGGAACCCCGTTATTTAGTCTTTTCAATACTGAGAAGCTCACCTCATGGAACCACGTGATCTTGTCAGGGGGAGGGTTGGCTGAAACTTTACACCGGAGGTAGACGTCATCGCCCTCCTTGAGGCGCTTCACTTCAATGCTCAGTCCGAACTCTACGCTCACCGTCGGAGGATCTGCGGGCACCGAGACTATGAAGCAATCTTTCGAACACAAGTAAAAACATACCAAAAAAAAAACATAAAAATGACCCATAAAACGACACTGAAAAACGACCCAGAAAAACAATCCATGAAACTCCTCACTAAACGATCTATAAAACGACCCATGAAACGACCTATAAAATGACCCATTCATTTAAACCATCCAAATCCTAACTCAAATGACCACTACAATAACCCGTGAAGTGACGTAGAGAAGTAAAAGAAATTCTGACCGATTGACCAAGCGATAAAATGATTCATTAAATGAGAAATAACATTAATTGCTGCATAAACCAAAACAAGAACTAATAAAATATCAATGCCAAAGTAGTTTCTCAAGCAGATTATTGTTTAAATACTAGTAAAATGAATGCAAGTAATGATGAACATAAAGTAAGTATGGCTGCAAATTATTTGAAATTGTGTCAAGCGATGGCTACACTTGCGCCTGTGACGTTTCTCAAAGAGGATGAGGTTAAATTAAATTATGAGTATTAGTACTTAGCTACAACAAAAGTATTCCCAATAAGCGAAGATTTAAAATAATGTCTAGAATATAATAAAGGTACTGGGAGATCTATGCACAGTTAGTGTTTCACACACCCGGCGCATTGGGCATGTGTTGCAGTAGACCAGTAGACTTAGGAGGATGAGTGGAGAAAGTTGTAGTTTGAGAAGAAAGTCACAATTAGGGCAGAAATGACAACAGTGAACCAAAAAATATGGTCCGTAGCAAAATAATAAAAATACCCTCTTTCAACTGAACCAAGAGCTCTTTCTTTCAGCTCAGGGCTCAGCTAATTTTCAGCTCAAGGCACAGGGATTTGGGGAAATGACAAATTATTCATTGGCTTCAGAAAAATCAAGAAACAATATTTATATGAGTTTGTAGTATTAGAAGAGTTAGTTGATTGTTTGATCCCTGACTATCATCGAAAACCAGGTTAGCTCTCTTACAAACAATAAAAAAAGAATTACAAACTGTCATACATAAGCCCACAGACTGTAAATTTCTCCGACGTTTGTTGATGATTTTAGAACAAATGGAAGATGAACAGATTGGAGCCTTGGGCTCCTGTAATAAGTTATGAGCCTCAATAAATAATCAGAGTACCTTAAAGTCACACTCTCTACTTCATCTCAGGTGCCCGAGCGATGGTGTTTACCGACTGGCAATTGGATAGCAACGCGATAATAATACACTGGGCTCATTCCGGATACCATGTTCTATTCCAGACTCGAGGGATTTTGCGGCCCAGCTTCCTCATTATAGCCTAAACTTTGTCAAGGGCTTTTGCGGTGTTGTTTCCTTATTCTAGCCTAGACATAGTCAGGAGTTTTTGCAGTGCAGTTACCGTATTATAACATTGGCCTAGGTGCTTTTTCAGCGCAGTTTCCGTATTCTAGCTTAGACTTAGCCAGGAGCTTTTGAAGTGCAGTTTCCTTATTCTTTCACAAACTAAGGGGCTTTTTCTTATGGGCTTTTCAGTTACGATATTCCAGCCTAGTCAGAAGCTTTTGGGGCGCAGAAATGATTAATTAAATGACGACTGACTCACAATAGACGACCAGCCTGGTGGTGTTGGTGGGAGACTTGACGGTGTCGACGGCAGGGTTGACGGCGCTACAGGACACCACGGCACCGTTGTCTGCAGGCGTGACCCTCACCTCCACCTCGCTCGTGGACACCCCTTCAGTGATGCTGCTCTCCTGTCACGTGGCAAAGGATGGGGGTCTTGTCAGGAGAGTCGATGAAGCTTTAAAAGAGGACTTAAAATTCAAATTTATTACGTTTTTGATAAAATATTTTAGAAATTCATGACGAAAGTGAAAACTTTTCATGAGAAGAGTAAAATGAAATTTTTAATTAAAAATTAAATTTTAATGTGGTGAGACAGAAGGAACCTCTAAGTAGGTTTACAAATGTATATGGTTATTTATCGTCACAATATCAAAGATTTTTCCAATGCGTAATGCTAAATTTATTTTTTCCCCCCGATATATTGTTTAAGATTATAAGTTAGTTTAAAAATCCCTAACCACTACAAAAAAAAGAGCGGATCGATGAGATGAAGGAGGAAGGCACCATTTAGTTTAAATGATGGGAAATGTGGAATCTATGCAGAAGGGGCATAGAAACAGTACGTTGGGAAAGAAGTTCATGAAACAAGGTAGAAGTTGAAGAAGAAAGTAATAGGTGCTGAAAAACAGGACAGCAATAAACCGAAAAAGTTGGTCCTTAACATTGCAAAAAAATATTTTATTTCAACAAAAAGAAGGCCTCTACCTAACTCTCAGCTCAGGCCCTCGGACATTTTCCCCCTGGGAGTGCTAATTCCCATAGATACAATAGTTGTATCCCCCTGAGGGGCAACGTAATGTTCCATCCCTGTCTAAAACAAAAAGTAAATCTTCAGCCTAGATTAAACACCCAAACGAGCAAGGCCATGAACAGGAAATTCAGAACAATCATTCAATTAGAATATGAGACTAAACCAGTCAGGAAATATTGGATGCATTTTTTAGGGAATCTCTTGGGGAATTCAAATTCTTGAGTTATTCAGATTCTTAGGACATTCTTTTAGGAACATTCTTGGGAAACCATCAATAAATTATGAAACATTTGAAGAAGGAAACACACTCCGAAATGGAAATCCTTTTTGGAAATTCTTCCAACCTGTCGAAGATTTTTTAATGATTTCATTTGCGGCTTGTTCAGAGTATGCGAGTAGTATCCACCATGACATGACATGACATCGGACTAAATCTTTAGAAGACATAAAAAAAATCCCCATACCGTATTCAGCTTCATCCAAAAGTATAAATTCGATGGCTTAAAAATATTAAACATGTTATTTGTGACGTTTCCTTACCTGGGACGGTCCTGTTTCGCTAAAAACATTTGGTATTACAATTCCCAAAGACTACCAGATCCTGATTAGACCAGTGGAGTTTAAGTTTCAACTCTCTTACACCCGTGTTCTCCGTTGTAATTTTTTTGTAATTACGAAGATCCGTTATACACTGAGTATTTGCAAAAGACTCGAAGCAGTTATTTGAGCTCCGAAATATCAGAAAAAACTCAGGGAATAAATTAAGAGATTTTGGTCTACCTCTTACTGTAGGGTACTGGTGGACCATCAAATGAGTAATGGTCTTCACAATTTTCAAGCATGTTCACCAGGCTTATAGAAACAACATTTCCTGACAGCGGGTTCCAGATTCGGCAAAGAAAAGAAATTCATGCCTGAACAATCTCGAATTTCTGCCTCACTAATTTCCGGTAGCCATTTTTGGTTAGAACATTGTATTCAGCGTCCAAAAGCATTTAGGGTATTGATCTACTCAAAACCATCAAGGTATTTGTAGGCCTCTAGTAATTGCTCCAAGGATCTACTTTGTTCAAAATCACAAGAATCTCAGAATAAACGTCAAGGAAGAAATTACAAAGAAAACACGGCTCAAAATGATACGTCGATCACCTCCTCAAAACGAGATGAGTAAGAATGAAAACTTAGGCTGACCAAGCCTCAAAACTCACGGCAAATTACTGCACCCACTGCTGGTGGCTCACGAAATCCAAGATTTAAAAATCCCCTAGAGTAGTGGAGTGGGATAGCCACAATCAGCATATCTCCTTAGGAACAACATCGGGTATTCTGTATCTCTCAAGCGTCGCGCTGTCATCAAAATGCGCTAAAGAACAATCCGCCTTAGGCACACCACGTTAAGAGTAAGTTGGGAACAACAGGATGTCACACCTCCCTGTGAGGATGCAGAGGCTGCCCGTTGATGGCCCAGGATAGAGAAGCTGGAGGAGTAGAACCTCGGGCCCAACATTGCAGGCTGGCGAGCTGCCCAGACACCGTCGCTGCAGGCCCCTGCACCACCACACTCGATGCCGACACTACAAGCGATCATGACAGAGTTACACAAGTACGCTCTCACCAAATAAAGTTTCGGTAGTTCTATTGTGACATTATAAGTAGCGTGTAAAATTTGGCGCACAACGTTAGTAATGAGGATAACATTAAAAATGATCGTGTGAAATTCGACATACAATGTTAGTTCTGAAGATAATCTTAAAAATGATCTTGTAAAATTCGGTGAACGTTTGCAAGAGCGCTCAAGAAGCATGTTCTTATGCCTACCTCAGCTTGCACGATAGAAGTTGAATAAAAATAATTACCAGTAGTATTTATAATAACAATATTGCAAAAAAAACAATAACTTAGCTTTCAGGATAAAAATAATCGTATCAAAGTCACAATGAGTTCATTTTCTTGACTACAAATTGTAATTTAAGTACTATTTCGGTAATAATGTAATAATCAGAATATATTTATTTCTGGATTACGATAATTATTTTAAATTCGAGAGAAGTAAATTTTTGTGACCACTTGCTATAATTTAATGTTCGCATTAATTTGAATAAACGAATCACACTAATTTAGCTTTTGACCTAACGATATTATTAAACTTAATTTTGAGTTAATTTGATTAAGCCTCACAACTACATAAATAATCCTAAGAAAATCAGTGAGCCACTACTCAGTGTGAAGCAAAAGAAAACGAATAGATCTAAGCAGAAAGTGTACCTACACTCCCTGCGAAAAAAACAGCAATTTTGAAAGATGTACATGAAGCAAGATAAAAGTTAAGAAGAAGAGGAATAGGTACTGAAAAAAGACGGCTTTGAACCAAAAAATTATGGTTCATAACAACACAAAATACCCTTTCGATTTCAACAAAACGAGGGCCTAAAATGTCTCCAGCCTGAGACATTGTTATCCGTATTTATTCAACCAACACAGGAAATTAGATGTTATGACAGCTGTAGGGGAAATCACCAAGCTCTGAACCATAAAAGAAATCAATAAATAACACGAAGAACAAGGGGCGTGAAGACTTCAAATCGTGTAGATATTAAAAAATTGTATTGCTGCATGGGATTAGACTAACGCCGGGGACAGGGATCTCCCAGTGGCTTCTGATGTAGCTGCATGTGCGCCAGGGAGTGATTCAGAGTAGCCAACTAGTAAATGTCAAAATCGACATCTGTTTGATGATAAAAATCATCAAGTTTGGCGTTTTTTGTAAGAAAATTTGAGCATCCTTCTGTATCTGGAAAACATAACCGGAAGGTTTATGATTACATTTAATTTGAAATTCAGCCACAAACGACTTTAGCCACAATGACCAACATGGTCTGGGACAGCATGTGTTAGAAGAAAGTAATAGGGGCCAAGAAACAAGAAAGTAGTGGATATCGAAATGATGAATCCTAACAAATAAAAAATATATATTCTAATTTAACAAAACAAAGGCCTTCTTAACCATCAGCTGTGGACCTTAAATTTTATTTTTGGGTTCTCTAGCTCCTATACACACAATAATTGTATCACCCTGTGGTGGTAAATCGCTGAAACAAAATGTATGTGGGGGTAAATTCCTGAAACAAAATGTACTCACAGTACATATGGATGGTGACGGACGCGGAAATTGGCCGCGTGAGGTCGGAATTCCAGGCAGTGCAAGACACGTTTGCGTTGTTCCAGGTGCGGGGTAGGGCCGGCACCGTCAAGTCGCTCTGCGTCACCTGCATGCCCGTGTTCGTGTTAGTGTACTGGTTTGCCAAAGGTTTCTTTCTTGATGAATAGTGTTACACCGATACAAAAAGCTGATGGGAGATGGAGATTCAAAAGCCCAGATTCTTTCTTTCTTGATGAATAGCGCTATGCTGAAACAAAACGCTGATGGGAGATGGAGATTAAGAAGCCAGATTCTTTCCTTCTTGATGAATAATGCTACACTGAAATAAAAAGCTGATGGGAGATGAAGATTCAGAAGCCCGAATTCCTTCTTTCTTGATGAATAGTGCTACACTGAAACAAACAGCTGATGGGAGATGGAGATTCAGAAGCCCAAATTCTAAATTAAGTTCCCAAACAGACAGAGAAATGAATCGATATGATGGACTTTATTAGATAAGTAATTCCATCTAATTTCAACTTTATTTCACGTAGAAATTAAAACTTTATAATACAGTTATTCACTGACAGGTTTTAGCATTATTATTGAAAACATGATGCAACAGTTTTTTAAAAAGTGCATCTACATTTGGGTTTATTTCTTTAGTAAATGGGAAACGCATCGCAAGGATATTTACAGCCGAAAGCTTCTGTAAAGGTACTTTTTTTAAATTTATCTAGGCCTATGTTAGCGCCGACTGAACGAAAGATATGCTCTAGGTATAAAATGAATAGTATCATTCGAAAAATCTAACTCACTCTTCAAGAGTATTTATTCACGGGCTTAATAATAACCTATTTAATTCTTTTTTAGTTCAGAACAGGAATTTGTTTTCAGTAACACAGGAAAACGTTGTGAAAATTTGAATCAAATTGGCACCTACTATACAACATGTAAGAAGGTGTCGAAGTACAGTTCCAGGAAGTGAATGCTCTAAATGAATGAATTTCTTTTAGTTTGCTTCATTTCAAAATATGCACTTACTTAAATCTGAACTTTCCCATATCAATAAAACCAAAATAGGAACATACAGAACATCTAATTTCAACGAATTGTACTATTCAAAACCCAGCTCACAAAGAACCAATGAGTGTTTATCGCGAAGTGTTACACAGAAAGAAGAAATTACAATCTGTTGAAAGAAAAATTCGAAGAAGCTTTCCCTGGTAAAATATCTAGTTCAAAAAAGTATTATTCACGCTATAGTGATCATATTTAATCTCAAGGGTATCGTATTTTATCCAAACAAAACCAATATTGGAATATTAAAAATCATCAGAACTAAGGGCAGCATTGCTAATGTCTGACAACTGATCGAATGAAATCCTAACGTATCCTGCTGCCGAAATCCTTCAAGCTTGTCAAATCATCAGAAGGGCCTGCAATTTCATCTTCATAAAAGTGTCATTCAACGGAAGCTCCTAGATCAAGATCCCCTGAGGCATCGAGCATTTTGACAATGATTATTGAATCGACCAGCTGAATTTCTCAGGTATTTGGTAGCAGGAGACGATGCAGCCCGTAATTTGAGCCGTTAAATAAGCTAATGAAATACTAGACTCTTCCCCTGTGAACCGCTGTCCTGAAGATGCTGTTTTTGACATTCAATTTACCAGAGAAGGTGGCCTTGTGAGCTGGTTTGCGGGATAATAGATTGTGATAGAGCCACAATTCTACAGACGTTATTTTCTGATAAAAATTACTTTCATATGCTAAATGAAACAGTAATTCCAGACCTCGAAACCGCTTACGTTGATCAGTTTAACGATATTAATTTGATGTATGCAAGATAGAGCGCCGTGTCATCGGAGCTCTGTTGTAAAAAAATAATTGTAAATCGTCTTTGCTCAAAGAATATAATGCGAGAAAGTGGCCTCAAGATCACCGGACGTGACACCCGGTGACTTTCTTCCATGGTGTCATGTAGAATCAATGGTTAAAACTGAACCAAACTTTAAAGGAATTGACACTATGTTTCACTACTGAAATGTACTTGATAAGGACCTACCACCCTGTAACAAAGAGAGTGATTCTATGACAATTGTCCCGATTAGGATGGATGTCAAAAAAGTTTCTTGAGTTATGTTTTTTATTAGGAACGATAATTATTTTTAAATTCGATATTTTGCTTTACCTTTCCGCAGTCTTTGTCAAGCTTTTCATAACTCTAAAAAGCTGAAAGCGATTAATTGATTGCACGCATTCTCTTCATTGAAAAGTAATTTTACTTCTCTCTTCATATTTCGTATTGTGCGACATTGATACTCAGTGAATAATGTACTATCAAAAATTGGGCTTGATTTCTTGTGGAAGACCTTAAATACTTCCAGCAAAATAGGGCATTTCAGACCTCATAGATTAATCTAAAGCTCTGTCGCAAAAATATGCCATACTTCCCAAGAATATGTGCGAACATCAATGTTCTCTAGTAAAAACGCTTTCAAGCAGTTGTGCATCAACTGCTGTAATGAATGAGAGTTCTGATAGAGCATTTATCCCTGCATAGAAACATGCTTACGAGCAAAAAAGTTCCTGGGAGGCTTCCTGATCTCAAGTAAAAAGGAGATGACTAAAAATACCGTTTCAAACATCATTAAATCATTCTGGCAAATATTTTACTAGGTGTTTTTAGTTCTCTCCTTTTTACTTAAGAAACATGCGTTTATTGCGACGCACGCACCTGCTTCTCGCTGCTCTCCACCGCTTCTATTTTGATTTCGCTGCCGTTGCGGCGCCACAAGATGCTCGGAGTCGGGATGCCTGCGTCAAAAGGGGGAGTTTATGTAGGCTAAAGAAATGCATTTAGGCTTGATATGTGAATTTAGTAAAATAAAACGTGAATCAAGGCAAAAGAAAACGTGAATTTAGCTATAAGAAGCGTAAATTTAGGCAAAAATAACGTACAATAGGCAATGGAATGTGGAGTTTAAAAAAAATAAGTTTAGTTAAAAGAAACGTGAATAAAATAAAAACATGAGCTTCGGCAAAAGACACGAGTTAGAGTAAAAGAAACGTATACACATTGGTAAAAAAAACGTGATTTGAGGTGAGAGAAACCCAAGTTTCTCTAACAAAAACGGGAATTTTGACAAAAAACATGAATTTCAATAAAATAAATGACGCTAAGATGCAGGATA
>JACJUY010000871.1:104600-143804 GCA_014220935.1 Platorchestia sp. MABIK | reverse complement strand
ACATAGTCCCCCTGGGAGCGCTAATTCCCATAGATACAATAGTTGTATCCCCCTGAGGGGAAGAGTTACTCAAAAACTATTGTTGCCACAGATATAACATTTTCACAGGGTGTGAAGCACATATTGGTGACAATAATACGAAGTTTCTAGAACAAGATATTACTTTTGAAAGATTTAACAAGCTGAACTGCAACAATAGTTTTTGAGCAATTCTAGAAAGTTTTGAAAGACGAGGGATGTACGAATAATTTCGTCGCTAACTGTACCAAAATCAGGGTAAATTTCAGGAACACTGAATACAAACAAAGTTATTCCTTAAAAAAGAAGCCAACTCAATGAGTGGAAAAATGTTTTTTCAGCCCGTTGAGAAAACAGCAAAAATAAATCGTTATTTAGTGCTAATGAGCATTGTAATGATCAACCTGACCTCTCTCAGGTTATGTTTAACTCTAAATAGGCACATAGGATTTCTGGATCAGATGTTGAGACGCAGTCTGTCCACCACAGATTTTCAACATCCATGCTAACATTGCTCAATAATAATATTTTATTCGCAGCCACATGTCATGCATTAACACACACCCATGAGGGCGCAAGTGCACCCTGTCACTTGCTATAAGAATATTCAGGAAAAGGTGGATTTCTTTAAGATGCATGCAAAAATCTGAATTGGTGTGTGTCCCGAACATTGTCGGAAAAGTTTACCTTTTCATATATTTTATTTTGCGCTAAAATGTTGGATGACTTAAATCAGGCAGTTAACTGCTGGTTGCCATTCTGATTGATTGATTATAAGAAAGTTTTAGCCTCCCCCTACCACGACAAAGATGTTCAAAGATAGGTAGGAGGAAGGCGCCATTTAGTAAGGCTTCGAGGGAACAAGGAATCTATGCATAAAGTGCACAGAAACAGTAAGCTTAGAAAGAAGTTCATGAAACAAGAAAAAAGTTGAAGAAAGTGGTAGGTGCTGAAAAACAGGACTGCAGTGAACCGAAAAAAATGGTCCAAAACAAAAAACTTATTCGATTTAAACAAAAAGAATTCCTACCTAACCTTTAGCTCCGGACATCCCCCTGGGAGTGCCAATTCCCATGAATAGAATAGTTGTTTATCCCCTCAGGGGGTTGCCATGCTGAATTGGTATTCCCTTACGATTGTTGAAAATTAGAATCAACGATCGTAATTGATTACGATTTCATTTCTCCAGGGTGCGGCAAACTTTTATACCGGATGGTGTATATCAAAGTAATTACAATAACTGAATTACGACTTTCTGCGTCGCAAAAGAAGGGAAAATTTTCAGGATAAAGTCAATAGAACGAAAGTGATCGCACGAGCTCTCTAATAATTGTTAGAGAGCTAATAATTGTTGCGATAATTTCGCTCTATTGACTTTAATCTTTAATTTTTTTCCGGTCAAAAAGTTTTTTACACCCTGGAGTAACGTAAATGTTAGGAAAAAACAGTTATTAATTTATTGGCCTACCTCTTATGTTGATACTGGCTTTTATTTTATAAGGCATAGTTTCTTCCAAATTTTGATCACCAGTTCAACGAATTTTAGGCAAAAGTACGAGTGAACATAAAGAAAGGCTTTCTAACGAAGAAGGAAGAGGTGTTGAAGTTCACAGCTCCTTTTGTAGCTGGTCTCGCATATTTTTGATAAGATTTAAATCAGGAAACTGTGGAGGCCGTTCTCTATGAGAAAATGAAAATTCGTCACCTCTGAACGTTTTTGCAATACATGACACTCGTAAATGCGAGTGCTAAAGTCTTGAAATATGCAGACACCATCAGGAAAATAAAAATGCGCAGACCGCTTTTCTTGGTCCCAGGATTTTCAAATAATCCTGAGGATTCATTTTGTTGCTGCATTACGCTGCCCAACCTAATCCTGACATATGAAACTCCCTCATATCATTACACCGCGCCAGAAGCGTGTACTATTGGAGCGATGCATGAAGGAGTTAACGCTTCATGGCCTGCCCGTCTCACTCTGCCATCTTGCTGGAGCAAGATGACAATTGAAGGAAGTAAATCTCGATTCATTTGACCATAGGACGTGTTTTCGTTGCTCTGCAGTTTAGTCTAAAGAGTATTTTGTTAATAGGAGTCATTTTGTTCTATTAGATTAACTGACCAATTGTTTGCCGGTGGCGGTGCATCTCCATGAATTATTACTTCCTTCAGTTGTCGGAGCAGGGTGCGAGTAGAATTTTTTTTTTATCTACATTGAACTTGCTAGATAACTGCTTTACGCATTTCCGCTGATTTGCTTTCAATCGCTTCATAGGAAGCCTATCGCGAGTATCCGGGAATTCAGCTTTGCCAATATCATCACTGAATGACTTATCCTTTTTTCACACAGAGTAAATATTTTTTTCATAGTCCTAAGTCCACGACCATCACTTAGCTTCTCTGGTGAATTTCCAAGTCTGGTGCTAACCTGTCATAATGTATCCGTCGACAAAGAGGTTTGTTTTATTGTTTTTATAGTAAAATAATTCATGCTTATTGCAGTAGAGAACGCATATACGGTACTGACTACCAGTGACATTGAACGCAACTATAGTAACCATATTATCTTCCGTAATAAGGAAAACTGTGAAGAATTTCAAAAATTGTGCTCAGATTTTACCAGGGAGAGACAAACTTTTTGGCAGGACCATTTAAGTTAAAAATTTTCGTACTATAGTGCATAGTACAATCGCTTTCATGGAAAACGGGAAAACCTTCAAAAATTTAATTTGAAAGATTGATGCTTGTTATTCAAATATCTACAAATATTAACTGCTCCAAACTTCTTCGTAGACTTCAAGCCCGAGAACAATATTATTATCGCTATCCCGAACAAATAAAAACACTGGAAGACTCGAATCCAATATCGAAAGCTGGAACTGCTGCTGCTCGGTCAGCCCAATCTTTACACAACGTAAATCTTTACCCGACGCCTCTCAAGGGAGTCGTGAAATTTGAAATGTGGACTTGCTCTTAGATTACTCAAGCCGAAATTGCAGAGATTCACAATGCAAGAGAAGATACTTCGGAAGAGCCCTTTGGAATTGAACACTCAGACAGTATTGGCTGCGTGAAACTTTGCGAATGAAGAAGATTAGATTAGATGCTAGTTTTAGCCTCCCTAACTGCAACAAAGACGTTCTAAAAAATAAGGAGGAGCGTACCATTAATATGGAGTTAGAGGGAGCGTAGAATCTGTGCACGAGGTGCATAGAAACAGTAAGTTTGGAAAGTAGTTCATGAAAAAGAATTAAATCTCAAGAAGAACGTAGTGGGCGCTGAAAAACGTAACAGCTGTGAACCGAAAAAAGATAGTCCTAAACAAGACAAAACATTTTATTTGATCATAATGAAGGCCTACCTAACTCAGCCCGGGGCCTCACATTTTCTCCTTGGGAGTGCTAATTCTCATAGATTCAATAGTTTTATTTCTCAGAGGTGCTCGAATAAAGCAACGAATACAAGTGCCATTATGCAATGTTTGGTATGATAAATTGCAATTTGAAATCTGGTACACGTTGTCATGATAGAAAAATTGAATTCGGAATTTTGATATTACCAAATTGAGTGTGTCTAGCCTGAAAACCAACAGAAAACGAGCATCTCAATTTTTCTCATCAGCGAGAATTCAGTTTCATTTTACTCAACTGAATCAGACGGAAAGTTAAAGGTTAACAAATAAAAAGGAGAGTAAAACATGATGAAAAGAAGTAAAACCACCACAGCTGACGTAAACAGGAACAGAACATTTACAAAAGACGATTAACACCCTAACCAGAACAACTAAATTCCCACAAGATTTCAAACCGAAACCGAGAACGAGCGGAACATGTGCACACAGAAGAGTCCTGTAGTCACAACGTACATCCCGATAAATTGGTTAAATTGCGGCCCTGGTATAACGAATGGCCGATTTTATTGAAACATTCTTTGGTCCAAAGTCTCGAATGGTAGCCAAAATTAGCTGTGAAAGCCATTTCTCGGAGTGAGAGCTTGTAATATTACAGAATGCTAAAAATATTCGCAGCGATTGCTGCCATTCAGACGAGAAGAAAGTCCAGAACTCTATCGTGGTCAACATTTAGAAATTACAAATACAATTTTTGTAGTTACGTTAAACAGGTTAATACTTTTCTGATCTACTGAAAATTATCATGAATACCAATCAAAGTTTCAAAATGTCTCTAGGTCCTCAATGCAATCAACGGGATGCGCTTCAAGCCATTCATATAACATCAAACTTTGTGTAATATAGCGATAAAATATCGTATGACGGTACTAAATTTTTCTTATATTTCACTTCATTCGTCCGCTTCAAATGCTTTATATGTACATTACAATGGTGGATACAATGCTGAATACGAAGAAAATAAAATTTCATGTATCACCAATTTATGAAGTTCCTATGAAGTAGAATAATTATTGATGAAGCTACTTTTTACACATGGAAAGTCAACGTTTAACATCATCCAGCTGATACTACTTCCTCATTTGAATCGCAACTATTGTAGCCTATTCTAGATGTGATAGCCATTGGGGGAAGACCAGAGGATTTGCAATGAATTATCAGAAGTGCGTTTTTTTCTGCATGAAATGACGCAGAGGTAAACGTTTATAATAGATATTTGCTTGCCCTTGAAACCGAAAACATTTTTCTTTTATAAAATTTAACATTACTTGTGAATTGCGATGTTTAGTTAACAAGAACTCCTCTATAACAATGGTATAAATTTTCCAATACCTAAAGTTGTTCATCAGAAGTCAGCATCAATCAAAATTTACAATGCAAAAAACATGCATGGGTAAAGCTATGACGTTGTCACAGTTTTTCAGTTAATAACAAATTTTCATTATAATTTTATTTCAAATATAGAATTTTCTTGGTTCTGATAACCTTTAAAAATAACTAGTTTGATAAACCCTTTTTTCCCTTCATTGAAAGAACTACGGGATTTTTGGATAAGTGTATTGAAAAATTTCTAGTATGAGAGGACGAAAAAGAAAAGAAACGAAGTTCAAACATACAGCCTCCCATGAATTGAAAGCACCCAAATATAAGGACTGTCTCAAAATATCATTACTGATGGTTAATTAGCAACAGATGCAAATTAAACGAAGAAAAGCATGAGAGTATGAAGTAGAATAATGTAATCCAAATTAAATGACCAAGGTAGGAAAAACAGACACTCGCAAAGATAAAACATCCAGGTAGAGAATATTAAAACATGTTCAGCAAACGAAAGCGTAGGTACGTGGGTATGTATTGCAATTAAGAGTAAGAAAGCTCTTTGCCATAAAAGTGAAAAAATGCTAGCGTTATTTCTCGTAGTAATACCTCACATGTTACATATTGTACGCCATCAATAGCAAGCCAGTCACATATGTTAATAAAATACGAGATTGATAAGATGGGAATAAACCAATCTCACAATAGCTGATAAATGGTAAATATTTTCCAACTAGTTTTTTCTATAAAAAGTTCATCAAAATTTCAATTTCTACCATATAAAACAAAAAACAACTTTAATCAGTATATTCATCGACACTTGAGCCAAATGAGTATAAAAAAAGGGTTCTGCCATGAATATCACCCGCAAGACGGGACAAAAATCGTGAGAAAAAATCCCTGGAGACTGCTACAATTTGGCTCATTTCTTTCTCAATCTTGGCGGCTCAGGCGAGTCCTCGGTAAATTCACAAAGAAAAACAAGCGGAATGAGCCGCCGTGAGCTTGAAATTCTGGTTCACGCCTCTGTGTATTTCTTTAGTTTCTACTGGAAACAGTACTCGAGACTTGGAAACTCACCCTAGAATTTTGCAATAGATTTCACATAATGAAGGATTAATGATGATGTATATACGTGGCAGGATAAAGAAATTCTTGAAAGACGTGAAAATACTTTTAAGTAAATTGACATCTCTTAATATAGAAATGACTTTTTATTTCTATAGTGACTCTGTACTATAGGAGTTTCACTGGAAAACCAGCGTGTAGGCTGAACAAACTTTTGATTTTAAATTGAATGTCACTCGTGCATGGTAAATACCAGTCTATGCTACTTGTTTTCAATCAGAAATGAGAAGCTAGTTTAGCGATATTTTTCATCACCCCCCAATCACGCAGATTCATAAATGGGAAAATGAAAGATGCAAAAAAAAAAGTTCATGTGGGATATTTTCAGTGCCTTATTAGACGATATACCAAAAATGCAATAAGAAAAAACCATGGAAATTTATGAACAAATTTTTTCACTTACAACAAAAATTGAAATCAAAGCTTTTGAGAGAAATCATCTTGAAATACTCTGAACTTACGAACTTTACCGTAAGCGTGTAATTTAAACCTTTCACTCATCATCTGGAGTAAATTGGAAATCAAACAATACATTAATTGACTTTAAAGAAGATTTTAGCTTTTTAAAGGAGACAAAAACCCTTCTTGTGTCAGTCAGAATCGGATAAATAAAATATTTCTTTGATAGTGCACGCATGCTAGCAAATACGACTGAACGCTGGCATGAACTCGAGTCTCGACGTAAAAACCTAAAGCCTTCAAACAAAAAGTGCATTTACTCTAAAAGATAGGCGCACGTAAAATATACGGCTGCAATCGAAATTAAAAATTTCAATGCACTTTTTTGTTTTTCATCTGCATCTTTTCCTGCCGATGAGAGTTCATTGCTCGGTAAAGACCCCCTGAAAAATAAACTGTCTGGAAAAACAGACTCCAAATCGAGCTGCAAAGTTTGCAAGAGACAAACACAGAGACACTAACTCCAAAAATCCGACAGCAAACACGGTAACAGGAAAATCTACCGATAATGAACACAACTGCAGGATGCTTTCTCAATAAAAAACTCAGCAACAGAACACGCTCGCTCAAAAATGAACTTAGAAAAAAAAACGATCTTTCAATAACGAATTCAGTAACAGAAAACGCTTCTCAATAACGACCTCAGCAACAGAAAGTGCCCTTTTAATATCGACCTCAGCAACAGAAAATGCTCTCTAAATAACAAGCTCAGCCACAGAAAACGCTCTGAAAAACGAATACAACAGAGGGACGCTCTCTCAATAACGAACTCAGCAACAGGAAACGCTCTCTCAATAACAAACTCAGGGACAGAAAACGCTCTGAAAAACGAACACAACAGAGAGAGGCTCTCTGAAAACGAACCAAGCAACAGAAAATTCTCTGAAAAATTAAATCTTACCTCCTGTGACGAGACAAGACAGCGTGAGCCGGGAGCCCTGCGGGTACGGCCCCAAGAGTCGTCCTCTCGATGACCCAGCGAGATTGTCCACGATGGCAACACTCGCAGGAGGCTCTGATCAAAGACAGGAGGCGCATGAGGGGAGATAGAGAGATGTCATTTGAACGTCCCCCCGAGGACCTAAATTGGAGATCCACAAGTACTCGCGTGATTGCAAAATTTTGGACTTCTGAAGTTGGAATTTTAGCCAGTGTTGTTTTCCAGAAATTTTGTGCGAAGTTTTCCTGCTCGTAGCAGTTGCTTAACGCGGTACTAGAGTGAGAGAATTGGATTTTTGTACTGGAAGAAGATGACTTCTGAAAAATAAAAAGATTGTGTTCAATTGCTAAATTGAAATTTATGAATTTAACCCTCTACCGCCTAATTTTTCTACTCAAATTGCCGGTATTATAACCACCGTTATTAGACGTGGCTCTAGCATCAGGTTGTCTCCAACATCACATTAGAGACGAACTGCAACTCGGCAGTGAACTTCAAAAAATACATAAGAGCATCTACTTGACGAGAAATAAAATATACGAGCAGTTTTATTGAGTGTACCATGTGGGGAACGTGAGGCGGTAGAGGGTTAAAATACGATTACCTTCAAAATGAAGTGGCCTGGTACATCTATTTCCGATTTTTGTGAGTTAGATTTTTGTACAAACTCGTAATTTTTTCAACTTTAAAACTTATTTCTAAATTACGTCGTTGAAAATTATTGACACTAAATGAATGTTAGATACTTCAACTGTGAAGTACACCTTAAATACTAAACACTGAATCAAACGCTGTTCATTTCGCGCAATCAATTACCTCCGAAGAACTTTTTAAATAATGATTTCAGTTAGACTCGGGAGCCGACATCAAAATAATCTACTGATACATGTAGAACGTTTTGCAATAATTGAATGAATGTTGAAAAATATGAGATCACGAAAGATTGCTTTCGAACAGGGAATCATCGGTGGAAACTATATCTACGAAAAGTAAAGGAAAACAATACTTCTGGCACACTTATCACTGAAACTAAATTAACTGGAAACTCCAATTACCAACTTTACCAGATCTGAGGCAAGTAGCTCCGAAGTCTACATAATCCAGTCGCTCCTCGAGTTGTACATCAATTTTAGGTGACCTCAACTTACACAGAAAACTTTGGCGTCACTACTCCACGAATACGACGCATCATTCTCGGTGGAAATAACAAACTGAATAGCTGAAAGTCGAGGTTTGCATGAGGATGTACTCGCTTATCATGAAGACTGACTGCAGCTGCGTGTAGTCAGCGGCAACAGTTTCTGTTTGCGTGCCTTTTCCAAAGCGAGCTCAGAATTCAGTATTCCTCTAGGCAAACGCAAGCATCCTGGAATTTGTTAATGAAGACTCTCCATCAAAGTGCCATGGAAAAAGTATCTTATTCGCATAACAGATGGCAATGAATAATAAATGAGAACGACGGCAACTGAAAACGTAAGATGCGGTCAATGTTTTCAAGAAATAACGTTCCTCAACGAGACCATTAAAAGAGAAGGGAGAGCGCCTAATCACGCTTGTCTAATTAGGTCGTACATTAACAAAGGCAGAGTTGCTTCTACTTGGCCTTATAAATCTCAGCATTTAAGGCTTAATTGCCCGAGTCGTTAGCCTTTTGCGCGGTTAGAGAAGTAAGTCGGACTTTGCAAGGCAAAATGAACCTCCTTCGCTCCAGTGAGTGGCGTTTTATGGAGAGCATACAAAATTATTGCTCACCCAAGCAGGCTAGATGTTTAGAACAAAAGGGTTTTTTGAAGACGATCTGTGATAGCATGCATCTTTCGCAACAAGTTTTTCAACATTAGATTCCAGATGCTAAAATGAGCGATATTTTTTCATGATGAAGCTATAAATTGTTAGGAATTAACAAGATTGTCGAGAGTGCGAAGTCATTAGTGAGCATCTAGTAGAACTTTTTTATTCACTCTGCATATTTCCCCTTTAAGAACTCATTATCGCAAGCTTGTGGTCTTGTTCATCTAACGATAAGCCGAAGGATTTTCTTTCATTTATGAATTTCATCAGAACTGGTAAAATGAGCATGTATATTTTCCCCTTTTTGAAAGAAGCATCCTGACACATGAGTCAAATTTCTTAGGTTCATGTAATTGCTTCATTTCACGACTTGTAACCTATTTGCGTATTCGATTTCACATGAATGAATTAAATTCTACTTTCTACCAACTAAGAAAAAAAAGGTTATTTATCAAGGAAAAGTAGTGGACCAGATGGAGTATAATAAAGGCCCGAATATAATTGTTAGAGGCCTTGCAGTGAAAAAATATTTATGAATGATAAAAATGCCAATAATAATATTATACTGGAATAATTTTGAACAGCTTCAATTGCTATTCAAATAGCGATACATTTTGAGCAAAGGACGACGATAATTGAATTTGGGAGACAATGAATGAAATAGAGAGGAATATGCCCAACTTAGTACGAATACATTTATGAGTCGAAGATTTGAACGACAAAAACTTAGATTAAAGTTGTTTGTTGCATCTTTTCTGGGAATTTGTATTGTAAATTTGCACATTTTCAGATATTTTTGAAGATACACTCACCATTATTAAAACGTCTCCAGAATCTCAATAAAACGTAAATAAATGCTAAATGTAATCTACGAAATATTTGTTTCCAAAAAGTAATCCATAAAATATATATATATCTTCCTAAAAATATTTCACTTTTCTAGACAGAATCTTGTAGTGGTCTCACAAAAATAGAACATTTATCTCGAGCGAGGTAAATTTCAATAAAACCACAATATTGAATCGACGTCCTTTTTTCAAATTAGTTCAAAATTTAGGTAACCGTGGTAACGTACCGGATTTTCAAAAATTCCCTAAAAAATTTAAGGACTTTATCAGAAATGCAGGTTTTAAACTCTAGAAATTCATCACATTGGATCATCCGGAATAGCTGCGTATTATTTGAGTGGGCTTTCACAAATGAAAGTTACATTAACGCAGAAATATGTTAGGTTTCATATGGAGGGACGTGCTAGCAAAAAGTTGCGCTTAGTTAAAACAAAACTTTTGTTAACATCGGGCATCCTACGTAGATGCTTGAAAATTTTTTTTTGTTACTGACATCGACGAGATAAAAAAGATAAAGCGAAACAAAACGTGGAGCAAACGTAACATTGTCTTATCTCCACTATTTCCCTCATGTTCACTGGAATTCTTAAGCTTTTTGCTCAACTTATTTTACTTTCAATAAACTTGAGACAAAAAATTTCTCCAGTGATAATCTGCGAAGTGCAACTTTAAAATATGGGCGCTCCGGGTAGAACGATTCACGCTTTGCTGTCAGAACAAGATTTTATGATTATGACAGCAGAAAATGAATTATTGATGACATGCAAGCGCAGGTCACTTAAAGAATGACCCTCTCTAAGTCAAAGAAACCGAAAACAAAGAACATTTGCGCATTAACTTTGTTAGTAAAGACTTAAATTAATTCAGTTCTACTCACTGACCAACACAAGTACGTTTTAATTGCATAGAAAGGCAACGAATGCTTTGCGGTTGTATTTACAATAACGCAGTAAAACATACGTTGCTAGTCGACTGAACGTGATTCCAAAATGCCATTGGACATTTAGTTGAAGCCTGTCAATTTTTATCAGCTACGATCGAAAACATCTTTACTTCCCTGTGAATTTCAAGGAAAAGCTCCATGACGCAAAAATAAATTTTTTAAAAATCAAATCTTTGCTCTACTTAACCTGTTCGTTATCCAAGTTTCTTACTCCCCAAAAAAAGAATAACAATAAATAATTTAACAGAAATAACGCTTCAATTGCACATTTTCAATTTTTTATGGAAATTAAAATGGCATTGAACCACCTTTCGTGGGAAGAAAAAATTTCACTTCTGAAATAGTAGACGCGATCATCTCCATCGTCTCTATAAATACATGTAATGTATATTACGGTGGCCCCGTAAGGGTGGCCCCATAAGGGTGGCCCCATAAGGGCGGCCCCATAAGGGCGGCCCCATAAGGGCGGCCCCATAAGGGCGGCCCCATAAGGGCGGCCCCATAAGGGTGGCCCCATAAGGGTGGCCCCATAAGGGCGGCCCCATAAGGGTGGCTCCATAAGGGTGGCTCCATAAGGGTGGCCCCATAAGGGTGGCCCCATAAGAGTGGCCCCATAAGCGCGAACTTTACGAGAGTGTAGGCTAAGCTGTTCTAAGTTTTCTCTAAAAATTGAAATGTTAGCGTACGTTCAAGATTTTAACACTTGAAAACTTTAATAATAGTTATTAAAGTTATTCATGGACGATTCTAAAAAAAGATGCGTTGTTACCCTCAATAATATGCAGCCTCGTGAGAGATCCGTTACTTTTTTCTCCATGCGTCACTCTCAGCATCTGCAACGCCTGAACAATTGCGTGAAGTATTCCTGGCGTCAGCAATGAGGTGTAATAACTGACGCTTTGTCAATGGAGTGAATTATGCTAAACTTCACCAGTTACTTAAAAATATTCCTAGCCTCACCATAAGACAAACAATAAGACAAGCGTCGTCAACGACATATTCCTTGCCTGACAAATGACTTAAAATATTCCAGCCCTCAGCAACGAGGTAAAATTACTGAAGCCTCACCAGACACGAACAATATTCGAAGCCTCACCAAAGACAGGCAACATTTCAAGCCTCACAAATGACTTGAAATATTCCAACATTCCGCAACGCAGTAAAATAACTGAAGCCTCACCAAAGATGAGCAAAATTCCAAGCCTCACCAACGACCAGAAATATTTGAAGCCTCACCAAAGACAAACAATATTTCTAGCCTCACATATGACAAACAACATTTCAACCTTCAGTTACGCGATAAAATAACTGAAGCCTCACCAAAGATTAGATTAGATTATTAGTTAGTTTAAGCCTCCCAATCCTCAGCAAATGAGATCCAAAGAGAGGAAGGAAGAAGACACCATTTAGTATTGAGTTAAGGGAACGTGGAATCTATGCAGAAAGGGCATAGAAACATTAAGATGAGAAAGAAGTTCATGAAAACAGGATCAAAGTTGAAGAAGAAAGTAGTCGGTGTCGAAAAAACAGGACAGCAGTGAACCGAAAAAAAGTTGGTTCGTAACAAAACAAAAAACCTATGTAATTTTAACAAAAAAGAAAGCCTACCTAACCTTAAGCCCGGGCCCTCACATTGTCCCCCTGGGAGCACTAATTCCCATAGATACAATAGTTGTATCCCCCTGAGGGGAGCCTCAGCAAAAGACGAGCAATATTCCAAACCTCACCAAAGGCGAACAATATTCGAAGCCTCACCTAGACGAGCAATATTTCACGCGCCCACCAGGGACGAATAATATTCGAAGCCTCGCCTAGACGAGCAACATTCGAACGCTCACCAAAGACAGGCAATATTCCATGCCTCACCAAAGATGAACAATATTTCAAACCTCACGAAAGACGAAAAATATTTCAAGTCTCACGAAAGACAAGCAAAATTCCCAGCCTCTCCTATGACTTAAAATTTTCATAGTCTCAGCAACGAGTTGAATAAGTGAAGCCTTCCCAAAGACGAACAATTTTCCAAGGCTCACAAAAACAAACAAAATTCCAGGCCTCACCAAAAACGCCCAACATTCGAAGCCTCACCAATGACGGTGAGGTTGACGAGGTTCACATGCGTGGGGCTCCTGAAGAAGTCTACCCTGCACTCGTAGAGGCCGGTGAGGGCGGGCGTGAGGGCGGGCTGCGTGAGGGACGCTGCCACCCGCGACACCGTCAGACGGGGCCCCTCTGTCGCGTCCGGTGAGGGGTGCGCCAAGCGGGGGGCGCGCCCATCGTAGCTGCGGGGGAACGTGTGTTTCAGCGACAGGGAACGATTGTTTCAGACCCATGGTTCATTCGGGGAAACGCGTGTTTTAGTTACTGGGAAACAGACGTGTTTCAGTGACGGGGAAACAGGTGTTTCAATGCAGGGGTAACATATGTGTTCTAGTGACGATGAAACAGACGCGTTCTAGTGACGGGAAATAAACGTGTTCTAGTGACGGGGAAACAGACGTGTTCTTGTGACGGGGAAACAGACGTGTTCTTGTGACGGGGAAACAGACGTGTTCTAGTGACGGGGAAACAGACCTGTTCTAGTGACGATGAAATAGACGCGTTCTAGTGACGGGGAAACTGGCGTGTTCTAGTGACGGGGAAACAGGCGTGTTCTAGTGACGGGGAAACAGACGTGTTCTAGTGACGGGAAAACGCGTGTTTCAGTGACGAGGAAAAAAACCTGTTTCAGTGACGAAAAAACAGACGGAGTTCAGTGGTTGGGAAACATTTGAGTGCCCAGTCATAAAAATGCTAAATTGTTTTACTTCGAAGTTGTAAGATCGTTCGTTGAGGACGTTCATATTTTTGAGGCTTTAAAGGAATACCGCTGATATCATGAAGTGATATAAGGAAAACCGTGAAGAAACATTCATATTCTGAAGGAACATCGTTAATATCGTGATGTAACGTAATTAATTTCGTGAAATTGTGTCTGCAAAAACGCGAAGTAACTTCGATACCGTGGAGTAACATCAATATCGTGAAGTAACATCATTAATAGCCTGATGTAACGTTATAAATACAACATTAGTAGTATGAACTGACAACAGCATCGTGAAATAATTAATATGATTCTTGTTGTCCAAAGACTACATTGGAAAGTTGACACCTGCGTTTAACGAGGGGCATTTCACGTAATGTTAAATTTTCATCGATTGAACACAGCCCACAAAGGATCCAAACTAAGTCAGAAATTATTTCGAAGGCTTGAGCATTCTGAAATGACGCAGCCGAGGTCTACTACATGACGCTTGATATAAATGAAAAGAAGAACCAGGTTGTCACAGAAAGAAGTCATATTTGTTCCCAAAAGGGTCAGGCCCTCAACACTCACCAGCGACACGACAGATTTCGCTTAAATGTTTCCATTCGTTTACCTGCTGATGGGTTTAAAGTCTAAGGGCTGCACGAGTTTTGGCCTGTCACCGGGGATGTGAGGGTTATTCAATTAGTCTCACTTTTAATTAGTCGAGCTCGAACAACAGGTGCATCTAATTTGTCTTCTATGGTTGCACTTTTGAGAGGAAATCGAAAGAATAGACGCAGCACAGCTTTTGCTAAGGCGTTACCATGTGTTTACCTGCTGATGGGTTTAGAGTCCCCTCTCCTGTACCACAGCACCAGCTTTGGCCGGTCGCCGGGCGTGTGAGGGTTCAGAGGACACGGCAGCTCGGCTTTGCTCCCACTCACGCCGTCCACCGACAACACTGCTCGGTATAGAAATGAGGTCCTGTCATTTGCAGTGACAATTTAAACTAGTTGGTTAGATAGGTTTGATAACTTAGTTCTCCCTAACCGCAACGAAGGCTAATTATGCCACTTTAACACGTTCTCCGGGTACTGGGCCATATGTTCAACTAAGTAGATAGCTCATTCACGTACTAGTATAAATGAATGGAATTTCATCTCTTTCGCGACCTCTTTAAGAAATAACTGTTATCACACGGGCTGAAATGTTATCGTGCAATTGTTTTTCCATATTTACAAGGACGGATAAAATACATTCGAGCATTAAAGTTGATTTCCCAATTTTGCTTCTTACAACCTAACCAAACCAACAGTTGACAACTGCGGAAACGCGGTGAACCTGTTAAAGAACCCGATGTTGTATCGCTCCTGTTCCATTCAGTTTGTGTATACGCAGTCATGCTAAAAAATTGGCATTCAAGCCAGAGTGTAAGGGCTTTAGGAACATTTAAATGACAAGTTACGGTCTTAATTAGCTATGTTTCTAAATGACCAAGCAGGATTTACAGAAAATTTGTCGAGCACCAACTTGTGTAATCAAGAATAATTTGTCGAACTCTCTCTTTAAAAATTTAGTTGGGTAATTTTAAAAAAATGTTTTTTTGCACAAACCAGTCAAATGTGTATACAATATTTTAACGAGGAAAAAAGCGGGGAAAAGAAGTCAGAAGTAATACTAGCAATAGATTCAAAATTGTCGTTCAAATTGAAGAAACACAGAGCATAACTTCAAGCCCAAATATAGAATTGTCCAATTAAATTCTTTGCAGCGACCTGTTTGGAATCAGTTTCTAAGGGAGACTGCAAATTTTTTTTCGTAAGCAAAAACCTTTCTATTGATACCGGATTTTACTGTGAGAAAATAGAAACAAATCAGAAAGACTTGAGCAAGGGCTCGTACTTTTAATTAGTTGCGCTCAAACAACAGGTGTATCCAATTTGTCTTCCAAGATTGCACTCTTGAGGGGAAATCGAAAGAATTGAACCAATTCTCCGGTTCAGGTCAGTCTTAATAAACCAACAAAGGTGAGCTCTTCAACACTAGCTCTGTGTTCTTCAGAGGAGCGATGAGGCCAAAAAGACGAGAGCAAATAGTTTCCAATTCGATTGGTTACCACAATGGAAACCTGATGTGAGGTGTCATTTAAAGGATTAATTCAAGTATCGTTCTAGTTTCCCGTAAAGAATTCTCATTTGCAAGAGGAAACCCGATCATCCAGAGGGAGGTGAGATAGGAATATACCGGATTCCAATGTATGTTGGAATTAGGACAAAAACTTTTGTCTATGAATGACAGAATTCCAAGACACGGAGTACATATTCAGAGCATCTAGTGGTACGAGTTAAATGCTTCTCTTCGGAGGAAGTAATGTCTTTGAAGATGTAATCGCTTTGTTCTTATGTGTGCCGTCACATTTTTTGATCTTGGAAGGAAACACGAGACAATGATTGATTGGTTATAAGTTAGTTTTAGCCTACCTTACTACAACAAAGATGCACAAAGAGATTATTAGATTTAAGTTAGTTTAAGACCCCCTATCCGCCACAAATGCGATCGAAAGAGAGGAAGGAGGAAGGCACCATTTAGAATGGAATTAAGGGAACGCGGAATCTATGCAGAAAGGGCATGAAAACAGTAAGTTGAGAAAGAAGGTCATGAAACAAGATCAAAGTTGGAGAAGAAAGTAGTAGGTGCTGAAAAACAGGACAGCAGTGAACCGCAAAAAAGATGGTCCTTAACATAGCAAAAACATTTTATCTCAACAAAAAGAAGGCCTACCTAACTCTCAGCTCGGACATTTTCCTCTTGTACAAAGAAAGGATTAATGAAGGTGCCATTTAGTATGGAGGTAAGTGAACGCAGAATCAATTCACTCGGTGTGTTCCCGCGCTGAATCCCCTGTGCAAATATGCAGAAAATTGAAAAGGAAGGTTAGGGCACACGGTGAAAGTTGAAGAAGAAAAATCAGAAGTGCGGAAAAACATGGCAACAGACATCCAAAAAATGATGGTCTTTAACAAAATAAAAAACCTTTCATTTCAACAATAAGAAGGCCTACCTAACTCCTAGCTAAGGACCTCGCGTTTTCCTCTTGGCAGTGCTAATTCCCATTGATACAACAGTTGTACCGCCATGAGGAGAGAAACACGAGACACCACGCCCTCTTGATTCATTATTCCACCCAGTATAATCACTAAGAATTTCGTCAGAGAATTTAGCAAAATACAAATACTAAAGTATTTCTACAGCATTTAGAATAGAGAACATTTCAAATGATATACTTCTGAACCATTTGGATTCATGTCACAAAATGCATGGCGAGTTTTCCTTTGTGAGCTGGTGGCTGAGTTTTGGAGGAACGAAGTAAAACCTACTGTCATTTTTTAAACATACAACTCGTCACTAAAATCATAAAATTAAACGGATCGCGATGTCATTAACTTCTATCAAGATTTTTAATAACCGAGGGCAAGTTTTCTCAATGGATTTTGATTTTTAAAACATGGAACTCTAGTCTGAATTATGGAAAATAAACTTAACTGTTATCAGACACGGAACAAAAGTGTCAACGTTAAGTTGGAAACGTAACATAAAATTCACTTTATCATCCAAAAAATCAAAAAAGAATTTTCAATAGCCCAAGTGTCTAGCTAGAAAAATATACGTCAATCTTGATCACAATTAAGAAAGTGAGCGAGAGATCTGGGGCCGGATTTTTGAGCAATTTACTTGGTTGTAGTAGTACATGCAGCAGCGTATGTTCTTCTTTCGATTTGGCTTTACTTCTGTTTCCTTTCAATCATCCTTAAATTTGAGTTTTTCCGATGAAATTCAAGCGGTCGTGCTACACCTGGCATCGTTGTCGGGTTTCAGCAATGATTAATTTTTTGATGCTAAAGCTAATTTCTGAATGCTTGATTATGACTGAAAATTTAGGGTTTTAAACTGCAATTTATTTATAATTATGGAAAAATTTTCAAAAGTTATATGAAAATAGGATTGAAAGATTAGATTAGATTATAAGTTAGTTTAAGCCTCCCTAACCGCTACAAAAAGGGCGTATCGAAGCGAGGAAGGCCCCATTACGTGTGGAGGTAGGGAATGCGGAATCTATGCACAAGGGGCATAGAAACAGTAAGTTGAGAAAGAAGTTCATAAAACAAAATAAAAGTTTAAGAAGGAAGTTGCAGGTGCTGAAAAAACAGGACAGCAGTGGACCGAAAAAGATGGTCCTTAACATAGCAAAATAATATTCTATTTCAACAAAAAGAAGGCCTACCTAACTCTCGGCTCGAGCCCTCACATTTACCCCTGGGAGCGCTAATTCCCATAGATACAATAGTTGTATCCCTCTGATTGGAAGGAATGAAAGAACCAAAACACGAATTCACATGCTTTTAAACTGGTTATTTGAAAGCGACTCCCACGAATAAATTGTGGTTCTAAAACAAAAATTAATTTTTTTTTTGGCGAGGGTGCATTAGTTGTGCATTAAAAACGTTACAAATCAGCATTGAAAGATATTCGACATACCATTCAAGATGCTGAACAAACTTTTCGTTGAAAGACACGCACTACATTATCTTAATATCGCAAAAAAAACAATTGATTCTCTCCTGCTTTTTTTAGATCACTACGAAATAGGTGAGAACTGCCGTCGAAATCAGTCTAGAATGGTAGGTACTACAAAACCGACTGCATTCCGACAATCAAGTGCCGAAGCGCAGAACATTCTAATTCTCGTCGTCAGTGCTTGATGTCATTTGCCGGCTATTCTGCCCAGCAAATGAGATCACAGGACAGGCCGAAGAGATGAAATTGATCCCAATGTCCACTCACGGCTTCAGTGTCAGCGTAAACAATTCGACACTAACTCGTATTTACAGAGGCTCTCGACGGACTTGAATGTGAATGACATCAAGACTCGAATTTGCGCGAAAACTATAAAATTACATGAACGGTGACACCCCAGTTCAGTGCGAGGAGAATGTGACACGACTGAGCACCAAGAAAACAAGGTAACGTTAGTTGCAGTCGAAATGTAATGTTCAACGTTACTCAAATTGTAAGAGGATCACAGGAAATAAGGAATAAGTAAAAATTTCCTTCAGTATTGTGTTTCAAGAATCATAAACAAGTCAGACAGCACAAGTACAGTGTTAGCACCCTACAAAAGAGTATTTTACAGATGCGAAGGAGGTTCAGAGATTCTCTTTTAAAGCTAAAACTTTTTTGTACAACATTAATACTGTTCCCACGTGTAATACGGTTGTTTAAATATGGGAACCATAGCCGGAGACAAAGAGGGAATCAAAGGAGTTGAAGTTAAGTGACAGTAACTGTGAACTAAAAGTTACGGGAAAGCGAACAAAAGTACGAGTGATTTGAACAAGTAGCCTGTTATTTGATGGAGTGAAATTGTCAGGTAGAAGGCAGCTAACTTTTAAAACGCTAAAAACTCAGCAAGATGGCCAGAGGAAGGTGTTCGATGTTGGAGTTCAGCTATTCTTCTGAAATCCGTTCAGTCTTTATCTTAAGTGGGGAGAAATTATCGCACTTTTGAAATTTTTCATCGATTTCCTGTAATGCGACGTAATTATTTTTTTTAAAGGAAATTCCATCAGCACCACATGACGAGTAACTCCATTTGGCTCGGAACCACTACAAGACTTTTGCTGAGAAGCTACTAATTCGGACTGAGAGACGGTTAACCATCTAAGTCGAAATTAATTTTATAAGCTAATGAAAACTACACGAAGAATCTAGAATCAAGTGGTACGTTTTCAAAATGTTTTTTCGATTTATAACTTTCTTATTAAAAATACAATGTGAATAAATTTCTTTTTTGGTACAAGATGAACTACAAAAAAGACTTGAAGAAGAAATCGATTGGCAGTTCCTATGTACGTGGACCAAATAATCACAATGTCCACACTGGATGAAATGAGTCAACGTCCAGCAAAGAATGAAAATCCAACTCTACGAGCCTTCAGTTCACGACTGATGGTTGAAAGAAAATGTATTGCTGAGTAAACATGTATTATTCATAGAATATCAAATGTCCTTTCATAGCTGCAGGCATGAAACTTGAGAACCATAAAGCTCGCTTTGAGATCTAACCGGATAATACTTCCGCTGCAATGAACGCTAGCTCAAAGTTGTCTGGACCTCGAAATATAGCTGAGTATTTTTCTTTTGTGATTCACCTAACTCCCAGTTTCTGGGTTTTCTTGAGAACAATCTTATCCTTTCACGCCGAGTTCGCCAAGAATGTAAGCATCCAACAGACCATGCGCAATCCACATAAAGTTTTACGATGCAACTTCTCGTAGAAATAAGTCAGTTAAAAACCTCGGCGGAACGAACTTGATGAATTTCCAAGACTAGGCTGACAGAGAGGGGCAAGATAAATGACACCAAGGCGTGCATCAATTCAGCTAACACTCAGTTGGGCATCAAGTATTCAATACTGAATATTGTAAGGGAAATCTTGATTTATAAATCCAAGAAACATTTGGTGACGATAACCGTGATCAATACGCAAAGAAGCCCAAACCGATATATTTTATTTCCAACAAAATACGCGTAAAATATTAACAAGCTCTAACCTACATTACAATGATAAATCTAAGAGTTTAAGGTTGATGAACACGAGGGTTGAGCGTTCAACAGCCCTTCAAAAATTCGACTCATTCAGTATCTGTTAAACCTCGGGTAAAAAAATTAATCTGAAAATCCATCGCCGTCGACTAGAGCCCGCTCACTCGTAGGAGGAAACCGAGATTTTGCCGCTCTGTCATTAGGAGAGCGAGGAAGTAATTTTTTCATTCAGTTACTTGTTTTAATCAGATTGTAAAAGGCAAATTTTTATTTAAATCATTGCAGAAGTTAGTGTGTATTCCAAAAATGGTACGTATGAGGGGTAGGTTAGAAATTACACCATATCGTAAGTGACTTTCAAGTTCTGAGTCTAGGTGAAGAACGGAAGTCAACGAGTTAATCATCTTATTATCAATACTGTACATGTTCTAGGTTGCTACGAAGAATGCAATGATCGCGCAAGAACTAAAGAATCAATGTGAGAGAAATACTATCGAAACAAGCGGCCAATACAAAGCGATAAAGGTAAAATGAGTACATTTCTGCCGTGGTCTAAAACAAAACACGGCTACACTGCCACTAAAGCCAGATTTGGGGTAGATGCGTGGGAAAGAATTTTACGATCATACGAAGAGAGGAAAAAGATAGTTTGCACTTCCAACTAGTCTCCGCTTAGATGTGGAAATAACAGCATTGCGTTATCTAGTCTCAACTGTAATATTTCCATAGTTATTGCAAATTCATGGTGCACGATGCATGAGGATCTCGGGTAAAAATAATACACATCTGTGAAGCATTTGACGGAACTTCTTTCCAGCTGCAGCAAAACAAGAATATCTCAACTTCAATGTAGTCTTTTTTTGTTCTGTATTCAAGGAAAGAATGCAGGGAAACAAAAAAACATGGGTGCGTATACACTCGCGTTTGATCATAAGTTTGATATGGTATAGTCAGAGGTCGGCCAAACACAGCCCCATCTTAAATCCTGTTACGTTCTTCCCATTAATTTCGATATTATAGACACATCTTCGTTCCAATATGTATAGCTCAACCCATTCACAGATTTAAAATATTTACCACAATTTACCACAGACCTCCGGTGAACAACTAACGTCTAGCGAAGCATATTCTCTGGATTCGTTCACGGGCATGCGCTACTAACCTTCTCTCTGCCTCTCTTTTTACAAGGGTAAAGTTCAGATTCTCGCCTTGCCACTCAGATATTCTCTGCACTGAGTTAGACTCGTTTTCACGAGTGTTGCTGGTGTCGAGTTTTCTCACATGCTGGTGACAAACGCTACATTGTAACATATCACCCGTTTGGGCTAGCTAGACCTAGCTAGTCTTCACTACCCTCAAAATATATTCCTTTAACGCACCACCAAGGATTGACATTCGATAGTAAATACGTTAAACGCAACATTTGATGTCATTGATTCGCTCTGTGTACTGTCTTTAACCTGAAATTGGAATAATGTGCATGCTGTCAATTGGCCCTGCTCGACATGACAGTCAGATTCAAAGGTATTCCCGTGAATCAAAAAATATTTATTTTGAAGCGACGTTATTTGAACGTTTCAAATTTAACATCGGGAAAAAACAGAACGATTATAAAATTGGCTTTCTTTAATAAACTTGGGTCTCCTTTGTTTCAAGTTAAGCGGTGCACGCATTTGCATTTATTTCGAATTGTAAAAAATCCCTTGTGTTGTTAAAATTTACCGGACTAAAAGCCATGCAACTAAGCAAAGCAATGTTAAATTTCTATTTCAGCAATTTTAGAAAGCCTGTTGGCTAAGAAACACGTTTTTGGCGAATTACGTCGGCTGTTTCGCTGCGTAATAAGGCTGCGCTAAACAGATGGTCTCCTCTTACATCCTTTTACGTCGTCGTAAAGCCGACTTAAGGGCAGGCATGGGCAGCCATTCAACACGACCCTGAAACACAGAAGGCTATTCCTCAAAAATTGTAAGACATTGAAGGAACTTTCGCGTTCTTCCGTGCCGGCCCACATGCGTCTTGTCGAAGGCTGTTAAAGCAAACGAAGAAGCACGGCTTTCCACCCTCGAAAATGAGAGAATGATCAGTTTACCGCAGACCGGGAGATAATTTTCAAATACAATTAAATTGCTCCAGAAATATGCTGCACACGTGAAGTTCCCTCAAAAAAACTGAACACTAAAATTTGCCTCATCTGCTGATCGTGGTCTTTGACCTTTTCTCTCTTGTTAGACGAAATGACTCAGGCATTCGGTCCCAAATGGCGGAAGGAAATTGCTTGTGCCTTCAGTTTATTCTGTTTATTTTGTCCTGTCTTAAAAAGTAAGAACATACTTTAAAATTGTTTTAAAGTTTAATGATTTCTAAATTATAATCATCACTAACTTTCGAGAACGTCATAATCCAACGACCATTAAACAGATGTTAAAAAATTTTTAAACCTATACCAAGACACGGTTCTAAAACTTTCTCTGAAAACTGATTAGAGAATGAAATTTACCACGCTTTTGCAACATTGAGTGAAGTCGCTCCAGTTTCATCAAATTTTAGTGAAAATTCTTTTGACACGTTTCAGTTTAATGCATTGTGAATGAAAAGCGCAAAGTAACAAAGTTTTGATAATGAACAACTCTAACATTCTTCAGATGCAGTAACTTTTTTGTTCCTGCCGACAATGTAAGAGTTGTTCATTATCTAAACTTTGTGATGTTGCGCTTTTTATTCACATTGTTTTAAATTGAAATTAAAATTTGATAAATCTGGAACGACTTTACTCAATGTTGCAAAAGCGTGTCAAATTTAAATTAACGCTTAATAACGCTAAGAATAATTCAGAAAACACAAGCTGGGGGAAGCCATTTTTCTAACACATTTACGCTAAACATGACAAAACTAAGTTTCTTATCTTCAACACATTGACCTCGACGAGTTAAACTAAAGTTCAACACTCAACTCAATTGAAAGTCAATTGTAGAGAATAATTTTGAAACTAGCGGACATTAGCTGGTTTATGCCTGCATTACGCTTTCCTCGAGTATTTTTTTAATCGAGTCTATGACTACTGGTCGGCCAGCAGTATAATGAAAATTCTCTCTGTGCACACCGGCGGCTCACATCGCGATCAAAGTGTTAATCCTCTCGAATTAGTTTCCAGTTACATTCGGTGCGCCTGATTTTCGCCTTGCCTTGCAACAAACGCAGAAACGATACGAGATTAGATTACACTGGTCTGTTTCCAGGACCTTCTCAGTGGCGCATGGGCAGACTGTTCCACATTGTATGGGGCTGCCATGGCTGGTATCCAGCATGTCTGCTGTGCATGTGCTGGATCAAGCCACTTTTCTGGTGATGCAGGAAACGTAGGAAAGAGGACACCTAATCAATTCTTTTTATTAAGATAAGTCATTCATCTCTTCTCCCTCACAAGTCAAGTGCCGAAAAACTGTTTTACATTTGAAGTAAATGAAATTGAAGAATGACGCCCTGAAAAGAGTTTCCTTTTTTAATTAGAGGAGGCAAATTAATTTGAGGCTTTTTAATCACAACACAGGTGATCCAAAGAGAGGAAGGTGGAGTCAGTTTTTGGTATAGAGTATATGAAGCGTAAAATCTACGCACAATGTGCGTTCCCAAACAAAATATTTGCGAATAAAAAGGGCAAGTTAGGAAATGAGGTCATGATACAAGATTCAAGTTGTTGAAGAAATTAGTAGGCGCTGAAGAACAGGACACCTGTGAAGCAAAGAAAGATGTTCCTAAAAAAGTAAAAAATAAATCTCCTTTAATCGAAGGTTTACCTAACTCCCAAGTCGGATTCCCACACTTCTTGTAGCGCTACTTCTCAAAGATACAATGTTTGTGTACCCCGGAGGGGATTTTATTTCCTAGAAAAACATTACAATGAAATTGTACCGGTATTAAAAAAGTTCTTCCGCTACTGCACTTGATTGTGAAAAGCAGTTATGATGGTTAAATATTCACAGCTAAACTCAGGAAGAGCTCAAGTCAACAGTCTCTCACCCCAGAAAAAATATTATTTACACAAATGTTAATAAAATTCATGCTGATAGTAGCTCGTTAAATAAATAATATTCATCCTTTATTAGATTGTTGGTTAATTTAAGCCTCCATGCGCCACAGAGGCGATCCAAAGAGAGGAAGGCGGAAGACACCATTTAGTATGGAGTTAAGGAATGCGGAATCGATGCAGAAAGAGCATAGAAACAGTAAGTTGAGAAAGAAGATAATGAAACAAGATTGAAGTCTAAGAGGAAAGTAGTATGTGCTGAAAAACAGGACAGCAGTGAACCGAAAAAAGATAGTCCTTATCATAACAAAGCATTTTATCTCAACAAAAAGAAGGCCTACCTAACTCTCAGCCCGGGACCTCACATTTTCCCCTAGGAGAGCTAATTCCCGTAGATGCAATAGTTGTATCCCCCTGAGGGATACTTTTCCTTTATTTAGCTGCTCTTTTAAATATCCCAAGCCTAACGGAGCTTGTGTGATGTGCAGGAGGACAATCCTAGTGCCACAGCACACTCTCGTGAAGGCGAGTTAGGCCGCCGTCACACGGAGACCAAATGGTAACGTTTCGTCATAATTTTCTACAGTCAGCGGCACCAATCGGTCTGTCCGTCACCACGAAACCATCAAATTTCAGCCTTAGTTTGAGACCAGCTTAGTCATACCATGATTTCCGGTTCTGAAATCATGGTATGACTATGCTGGTCTCAAACTAAGGCTGAAATCTGATGGTTGGTTTGGTGGCGTTGGACAGACCGATTGGTGCCGCTGGCTGTAGAAAATTATGACGAAACGTTACTATTTGGTCTCCGTGTGACGGCGGCCTTCGACTGAAATTATCAATAAATTATGCTGCAAGAACAGGAACTTTGTTCCTAATCGTGGGTGATTGCAAATAATGAGGTTTTAGGAGGAGCGAGTCAAAGAATGATTGAAAGCCAAATATGGAAAACCTACAGTAACTCAAATGAAAATCTTTGTGAGGTTTTTAATTTTCATGAATGAAGCAAATGGCAATGAGATCATAACAGTCTATTTGCGGTGAAAAGAAGAGCACAAAATTAATTTATTGTGGAGTCTTGTTAAGGATGTGCACTGATGTTTTCTATGAGAGGCAAGATAAAGGTATTAAGTTCACGCGGAGTTATCGTTCATGTTTCTCTTCTGAGTAAATCAAGAGAAGTCTGTTTCTCCAGAGCCACTATCTGCTTCTTTTGAGCCGGGAATTAAGCAACCATTAATAGAAAAATACAAAGACGATATGAGTAATAAACACCATAACCACCTGCTTTACTGAACATTGGACTGATATGCACGATGAACATGACAAAAGCTAAGATCTCAAGTTTGCCATTGCATTTAAAGTTCGCCACACATTTCTACTCTTCGCGATCTGATGTCGGATTTTAGAAGATTTTTCATCGCTGTAAAATGTGCATGGCTCCTTGATGTTCAGTGCTCAAATTGTGTTGAAAAACGCTTGAACTTGAGGATTTAGGCAAGGAAGAAATTGCAGGCAGAGTAGCCAAATCGACAGAATTTTCGCTGCCGATTACAGTGCTACGTCAGACAATAACTTTTGAAAACCTGAACCCGTAACTGTTTAAATCTAGGGAAGTTGAACTTTAATAGCTGTATTTTTTCTAAATGACGTCATGAGAGCGTCAAAATCCGTTCCTGTTTGATGGAGTAGAAGATCGTTTCAACCTTCATTGAAATCTCGTGTTCATTGAAGTTCCAGTTCATTTCTCCATTACTTTTGAGCAGCACGCCTGAAAGACCATCATCACCAGCAGAGCGTGAAAAATGAATGGATCTCAAATTCAAGAATTTCCCCGACATCAAAGTAGAGTTTTTTCGTGTAAATCTTCCCCACGACACTTCACACAGCTACCCAAACTGCTGGGTCACTTGAAGTATAAAACTCCTCTTCTATGGAAACTCAATCATCCAACTATCACAGAAGCGTCAAATATGGTCACCTGGTGACTTTGAAAAAAGAAATGCGAGTCATTATTTCACCAGATGAATCTTTGATCTATCTCTAAGAGCGACTTGATTTCTGTTGTGAACATGACACACAGGGACGTATAGATAGCCCTACCATGACAGAATATTTACGTGAATTATAGGGGAAACAGAATTGTACACCTAAGAATAGCGTTGATGATAGGATATCTTAGAAGTCGCTAAACTTATTCGTGCCCACAAGTAGCTTCACTCATTTGTGTCAACTGTACTGGACTTAAGAAACAACCTACTCCTCTATCGCTTGTGGTAAAGGAATTGCTTAAATTGTTTAAATGCAAGTTGAAAACAATTTGAAGTATTTAGGCGAAATAAGTCAACAGGACTAATCAGAATGAGATGTTGAAGTCTGTTGACAGGTATTGTAACGTTACATTAGCCGTTGTGAAATCCGTTAGATAATAGTGAGACATATTTAGAGTGATGTACAGTAGCTAACAGTCAAGTACGGTGGCTAACACTGAAGTACGGTACCTAAAAGTGAAATATGGTAGCTAATACGGTAGCTAATAGTGAAACACGATAACTATTTGTGAAAAGCGGTGGCTAAGAGTGAAATGCAGTCTCTGATAATGAAACACGATAGCTAAAAGGGAAATACAGTAATTAATAGAGAAACACAGCAGCTAACTAGCAACACGGTAGCTAAGAGTGAAATGCAGTATCTGATAATAAATCCCTGTAGCTAAAAGGGAAATTCAGTAATTAATAGTGAAACACAGCAGCTAACTGGCAACACGATAACTAAGAGTGAAATCCTACCTTTTGTTTCCTCCAATGCCGGAATCTCCAGCGATACGCCTGGGGTCGGAAGACCCTCCATTACCACCAACAGCAGCAGGAAGGCCCTCCACAGCGACAAACGGGCGTCGACATGCGTCTTTTTCAGCAGTTTATGTTGCCACGGTGCGACGTGCGGAGACGACTCCAGTCTTGTGAATTTGCCCAAATCAGCATGACAAGGCGGCCTCGTATGCCTACATTCAACTGAGCTGCGTAACTGTGAAGCTGATGTCAAATTTGTGACAAGCATCAGTTCCGAGTGCGCACTACTTGTCATATTTTCAGAAATTGGAGTCACTCTTGATTTCAAAGTCATTCTGTATCACTGCCAACGCACATACTTCCATTTTCGAACTCATATCACGAATAAGCTTAGAGCAAACTAGAGATAATAATAAAATAAAAACTGTCTTTCTTCATAAAGAGGAAACCCAGAGTGATCAAAAAAGGCTTGTCTAACTTTTGGCTAAACATGTATAAAATGTGACTACCAGTGAATAAAAAGGACTCATATTTCTGCACGGGCAATTACTACAACATTTTTTTTACAGTGTCCCTGATTCACCTGAAATGAAAGAGAAAGTGATTAGTTCATGATTACTGAAATTTTACAGCAGTAACCGAATCGTTTATTCTTCCTTCCTTAGTACCAGTGGTAAGAATAGTTCATATAACAGATACATTTTTGAACAATGGCTAAAAACTTACAAATTTCGACAACCATTAAAACTATAAGTTCGGCAAATTTCTAAATTGAACTTGCATCCATCGTTCATCACAATTTCACATGAAAGCTTCATTTCGTAGCCTCGTGTACCTCTCACGTGTGGGGAAGATACCCGTTCGAAATATTTTATCTAAACGCATAAATATGGAACAAACTGTTGCACAAAAACAATAGTAGAAAATGTTAAAACGCATTGAGCACATGGTGTCCGGTACAATTTGCCCCGATTTTCTAGTCTTTGGGACTAGAATTTCTTAAAAGTTTTGTCACTGCTTTTTTTCGCTTCGAAATTTACCGAATCGTACGAAGGCGCAATGTCGCTGGTCAAGATCCGTGTTGCGTGATGTGCGTATGACTCTTGAAGATATTACTTTATTTTCATGGGGCTCCACATACGTAATGATGCAAGACAAATAAGCGAAGTGGAGGATTGAGTGTGTGAAATTACACACAAACCAGCACTCGTAGACTGAAATTTTCGTTCGCCGTAGTTTTAAATCGCCAACAAAGAGCCCGCAATTGGGGAGGTAGTCGAGCTACAAACTTCAATAGAGAACTTTCCACCCAAAAGACCAAGTTTTGCGCGTCAGGAGACGCAATTTTTTAGAGGAGTTGGCTTGTTTTACTAACATTTTAACAGGAATTGAAATGAGCTTCAGTTGGCGAAACTTGACAAAACATTAACTAGTCGGAAGCGAAGTATAATTAATTCAATTACGAGAAATTTAAGCAATAACTTTCTATTTCAACTTTTTTGTAAAACAAAATGCTTGACACAATTAGTAAATTACTGGTTTTCAATATATTGCGAGATGTGCTGTGAAAATGAAAAATTGTATTCAACTACATATTTCTTAGAACTTGTTTTCAATACGAAGCGTTTCGGCACAATTTTCAATTCCCTTTTGTACAATTAAAGTGAAGTAAGAGACAACACAATTCAGTGTGGAGCGTAGAAACTATTTAGACGTATGGTATTTTTTTGCACATGATCCCTTTGCGCATGGAAATATTTAAACAGGAAGGAAGAGAAAGAAAAGAATAAGAAGAGGTAGTGCAGAAAGCTCAACAGAATTTCAAGGACCGTTTCTTCTAAGAAAATTATATATATCGGATTCTCACTTACATAACATTCATTTCTCAAAAAAGTTCACAGCCCTGGCGACTAACCAACACTTCGGCCACCCTTCAGCTGCAAAAAATAATGACTAATGTGTGATGAACAATAATTATTGGAGCTGAGGAGATAAACAAGCGCTCCCAGGCGCAGGAATAGTCGCAGCAGAAACAGGTCAAAGGGAAAAACACTCGCTGTAGCTTAACAATGGCACAAATATTTCGTAGATAAACACTGCAAGTGCGCTTCACTTTTAATTTTTTTTCCCCAAGAAGAAAATTGGATTGACGTAGCAAGGCTTTTGATCAGGAATTTCTGAGAAGGTTTTAGAAAATAAAGCTTTCTAAATGAATGAAAAAGTTGACCTCGTCCTCTATTAAATGCAACATTTGCATTCATTTTCGCACAACTGCTCATCGGGCATTAAACCATTCATTTTCAAACAAAAGCAAGTGCTTGAACGAATATACAGTTTGTCAAAAATGAGTATGGATAGCTATCTTGACAATTCAGCAATCAAATAGCATTCAATGCAACTAACATTTACTCAAAACACTCAAAGAAGTCACTGGAGTAGTTAGAGGCAGTTGTTACGCGTATACAATCGCGTTCCCAGACACCAGCATAATTACTGGATGTTGAAATTAACATCTTTGAACAAAGCAAGAGACACGTCGTGATACAGAACAGAAACCCGTTGAGTGGTGTGTGTGTGTGTGTGTGTGTGTGTGTGATCACGGAGCTCAAGTAACACATCTGCTCATCGCCCCACTCCACAACTCAATTGCTTCGTTCAGAATCGAGCCGGAAGACGGGCCAAACGCTGAGCGTTTCCATTTCATTTGCAAGGCAATAATTCTTGAGCTTTGACGCATCGAGAGCAGCACCAGACAGATACAAAGTGGATGCTTCTCGATGACAGAAGGAGAGGTCTCTTCCGATCACTTGTATGTTCCAGGAAATTTCTTCTTTGAAGTTCAGCGAGGAAGATTGGAGATTTGAAAAATCTTTATGGAAACTTTAATATGAGACGTATCGGAAAAATGAATTCAACCGAAGGTGCATGGTGACTTGAGACTGTCAACAAAAACTTCACGACTCAAAATTGGTGAAGAAAATGTAGATTAATTAATAAATGGAGGCACCATAAATTTGAAGTTTAAAAAATTCCGATGCATTAGGTAGAAACTGAGCTGGAAGAGAGTTCAACATATTGAGATACAGGATTTTATTACGAGACGACAGGATTTGGAAATGGGACACATGTTACACGTCAAAAATGAACTACCATTTCATTTTTATAGTTCAAAATTCCATGCTTATAAGGTAATATTTATATGTTAAAAGATTGTCCACCCCGCAATAATTTTTTATTCAAATAAGGAATTCGTCATGTACATCAAAAAGTAGAAAAATAGTTGTTGAAGGGCAACCAATAGTAAGGCTTTTTCAAAGAGCTTAGAGATTAATTTAGTTAATGAAAGACCCCTAGAAAATCACGTTCTCTTGCAGACTAACAGGAATACATAATTTGACAGGGAAGAACTGGATAATTGGGTTAAATTAGATTAAAAGTGTGTCCATCACGATGACCGCGACAGCTTAAACTGAAGTTCAGTTTTAAATTCGAATATTAAGTCAATTATTATAAGAAATTTTGACAAAAGGAAACATTAACGGGGTCATATACTATTTAGCTTCGATTAGGCATTAATGGAAATTGAGTTTGTGACTACTGCGCTACCAGCAGCATTCTAAACATCCCCTTTATGACCACCGGCGGCTCACGTCGCGGTCAAAGTGTTAAAGCGCCCTAGCCGCCACGAAAGTGTCCCAAAAAGAGGAAGAATGACGATATTATTTGGTATGGAGTTACGGAAACACGGAATCAATGTACAAGATGTGTTCTCACACAAAGATCCTCTGCGCGTAGAAACAGTAAGAAAGGAAATTCATGAAACAAAGTAAAAGTTGTTAAAAGAAGGAGGTAGAAGATGCTGAAAAACAAGAGAGCAAGGAATCGAAAAAAAAAGAAATCCGTAACAAAACAATGCACCTACTCGAGACCTCGCATTTGTATAATCCAACAGTTCACACCCTAAGGTTCACACCCTCTATCATACCCTCCGTTGACACCCTCTGTTCACACCCTCTGTTCACACCCTCAGTTTCAACCCTCAGTTTCAACCCTCAGTTTCAACCCTCTGTTCACATCCGTGTGATTTTGTTCACTAAAATAAAACCAACTCCTTAAATGGAATGAAAGGATAGATGATAATATTCGGATGAGCGTAAATAAAATATCTATAAATGGCTAGAAATTCGAAATAAAAATCCGAACCTTGTCCAATACCTCGACTCAAAACAGCAGCAACCTCGGTACTCACGCGCAGCATGACGGAACGCTAAAGCTCACCTTAGTCAAAAATGCCAATCACAAAAGCGTTCAATTTCAATATCCATGTCGTTTTTTGTAGCCGCGCCTACAATATATACAAGTGAATACCCCAGAAAGCCATAAATACGGGCGTAAAAAGCGAAACTTTGGGATCTCTTTGAGAAGATTCACTCTCTTCGACCGCCAGCCCAGGAGCTCGACAGTCATAAGAACCCAAGATGCGTAATTTCAGGTGGCATTTTGTGGAGCAAAATGTACAGTGGTCTCGTAAATTCTGAGTAGAGAGAGGAACTTCCAGTTCACTGCATGAAGTGAACTAAAGGGCGAGGGTACATGTCAAGGCAGGAAGCTGCAAACGTTTCGGGAAATTGAAGAGGCCTTCCAGTGTTGTTAGCGTTCTGAGTAGCAACTATAGCAAAGAACAAGAAATTTGTCGTCATGAATGAGAGCAAAGATAAACACAGGGTATTTACAATAGCAAAAAGCAATAAATTTGGTCACGAATGTAAGTATTGAAAGATACACAGCAGTATCACCAATAGCAAACAGCAAGAAATACTTAGTCGTAGACAGGCTGTGAAAATCGACGAAATTTATTATATAAGTAGATCAGAATCAATTCAAGCCATGAATAAATTGATGAGCATAAAAAATGACAATGTAACCTATTCTATGCAATGGCAAAGAACGACAGCAATGGGCAATTTTTCGTTTTGATCATTTTCGCTGGAACATTACTTTCAGACAAAAAGATTTAACAATACGACTAATATAACTAATATCTAACGAATTCAACCAAAATGTCTAGGTTATAGAATATAAACTAAGATGCTTGTTTAGTCGATTGAAAACACAAAAAATAAAACTAGCTCGTTTAGCCAACTAATACGTTCGGCAATATTTTAACTCTCTTGCCTCTCCATCGGTCGAAGAACAATGGAGACAATTAAAAAATGCATCAAGAACGCTGTGTACTTTGCGTGATACAAAATTTTGAGAATCTGACGTGGGAAAATATTTTCCGAGAACAGAGTATAAAATTAAGGGGAATGACCGGCTGAATGGCCTCGGATTTCGGAATCTTTTCTAACATTTGACGACGCTCCCGTGAAGGAACGGAGCAACGCACTGGTCGCAAGCAGCGCCTTTGAGTTTCAGGACTTGTGGCGAGTGCGTCACGCAAGAGGCTCGAGTAATATGAACCCGGAAGTGGAATCTGTCACGAGCTTGACGGATTGCCATTTTTTCAGACCGAAATACTCAAGTTTTGGGTTTTTTTCAAAGAAAATTGATCGCAAATAACACTCAGCATCCGGCAACCCCACAGAGTTGTTTTTGCTCGAGTTTCTTAATTTTCCAAGTAAAATTTAATCACAAATAACCCTTAGCATCTGGCAACACCACAAAGCTGTTTTTACTCAAGCTTTAGAATTTTCCAAATAAAATTTGATTACAAACAACACTCAGTATCAGGGAACCCCACAGAGCTGTTCTCAGGGCAGTGAATGGCTTCTAGCAGAGTTGTCACATTGTAAGGGATTTTTAACGTACAAATGCGTTTGAAAAATTTCGTTAACTAGTGTATTTTGGTCAGAAAAACGTCATCCGGTGATCATAATCCGGAGGCCGCGTTGCCGAGAGGGATCGTGACTCAGGGACGAGGACACTGCCCTTCGATCTGGAATGACACACACATACTCATTGAATGCGTAAATCGATGGAATGACACGAAATGAATGCGTAAATCAATGGAATGACATGCAATGAAAGCGTAAATCTAACATACAACTGGCCTATCATGTTTCAAAGTAAAGCAAAGTATGATTGACGGTTGAATCTGACACATAGTGCATACATAAACGTAAAAAACAATAGACAAATCATGTTTCAAAGTGGTCTAAAGTGTGATAAACGGTTGAGTTTATAATTTGGGGTCTTCAGGAGCATTTCATCATTAATTATTTTGTATTTTATGTTGTGATTTAAACAGTTAATCTTTTCCAAGAGACTACCCCGAAGGTCAGTGCACTCAACAAAAAAAAAAACTTTCCACAGCCAAGATTTTCAAATATTCCACGTCGTCGTTGGTGTACAGCCAGCCGGCCATACGTGTTATTTCACAAATTTGGCTTCTTAAGGAACTGTTTTTATAACAAAAATTTTCTAATTTACGCTTTTTAAGGTGAGATTTTAGTCTAGCACACATCCGTTATCCGGGCATTCTTGCCAGATGTTGAGCTCAGAAACTTCATGTAGAACAATAAAAATTTGATGTTTTACCGGAAAAACTGCAACAAGCGTAGTCAAGTCGACAGATTAGATTATATTAGATTATACGTTAGTGAAAGACTCGACAACTATGAGATCGGTGTTCTCATGAGAGGAAGAAGGAAAGCACCAATTTGCATGGAAAAGGAGATGAGATGTACCATAAAAAAATTCTCACGACCTCACTCATAGAAACCGTTCGATTAGAAGAAGTTTACGATATAAGATCAAAGTTGGAGGAGAATATAATAGATGCTAAAAAATTACAGTGATGGATTGAAAAATTATGATCCATAACAGAAATAAGAGGCAAAAACTGTTTTATTTTTGGCAAGAAGAAGGCTCACCTAAATTTCAGCTTGAAACTTCACAATTTTCCCCCTGAAATAATTTCTCCGGGAGACATTCGGAACCGGTAGTAGTCTCAGCCAAATGTACTAAATAGGTTAGCATGTTCTGAGAAAATATTTATATCGGAATATTGATAGTTTGCTAACCAAACTCAAGTCAACAAAATAAGATAAAAGAGCCAAAGCGTTTTTTCATTGTTACAGATTTTAATGCAGAGACACGTTTGAGTGTCGATCATCAGGTAACGTTAGAACCAAGTCTGATAATTTAGCCAACGTTGTGTCAAATTGAGTCCTCAAACTTTCCATAGGATAATGTCCTCCTTCGAAAATAGCAATAATATGTTGCATTTCTAATTAAATTTGTTTTCTAGCGTGTTCTTTGAAGTTCGCCACCTTGTGACAGTTACTTCTTCGTTCTAATATTGTTGACAATTTGATGCCAGTACTAGTTTACTCACGGGAACATGAATACAAAAAAAATACCGACCGTACAACGTTAAAATAAGTAGATGTTGCAGAATTAAAAAATATCCATACCTATGAAGAAACAAAAAAATCTACATTCCCGGAAGTTATGGACTACTTACAGCACAACGTTAAAATAAGAGATGTTGCAGAATTAAAAAATATTCACACCTAAGAAGAAGCAAAAAAATTCACATTCCCGGAAGTTATGGACTAGTTACAGCTTCGAAGCCTTCCATAAACGCGTAAATCGCACGCATGGCATTGCGGGGCGTGAGGTATGGGGCCGTACACCAGCGACGGTAATGAGACACTTCTGCTGAAACTTGCACATCCCCGTGATGATAAATGCTGACGGCTTCTCGATACATCAAAGGCCGATGAACGCGAGGCGTCTCCCAGCTTTTCCTGATTTATTTCACAACTTAACACATGAAGCACGGATCGGTTTTATCAGGAGCGAATTATGGTTAATAAGGAATTATGAACATATAGGGTTAGGGCTACATGTGAACATTTTCGAATGACAATGAAATACGTTGATTTGTTTAAGTGTGAATGGAATTTTTGTCACAGTAAAATGTACGGTAATACCCATCAACAACTTGACAGGTTTTGAACAAAATGAATCATTCTAAAATGCACTCATAGGCCAATCAGTCATAAAAACAAATTGCATTTCAAGAATTTTCGGAACAAAATACACAGTTACATCTACTAGTACATCGACTACGATTAGTACATCGACTACGACTAGTACATCTGCAACTAGTACATTGTCAATGACATGCACCAAATTAGGAAATCATTCAAGTTATTAAATTTATTAGATTAGATCATAGATTATGGGTTCGTTAAAGCCTCTCTAACTGCCACAAAACGAGCAAGTCAAAGAGAGGGAGGAGGAGGGCACCATTTAGAATAGAGATAAGGGAATGCGGAATCTGTGCAGAAGGGGCATAGAAACAGTAAGTTGGGAAAGAAGTTCATGAAACAAGAAAAAAGTTGAAGAAGAAAGTAAGTAGGTGCTGAAAAATAGGACAGCAGTCAACCGAAAAAAATCTGGTTCTTCTCAGAAAAATCTGGTTCTTCTACCTACCTCTCAGCTCGGGCCCTCACACATTTTCCTCTTGGGAGTGCGAATTTCCATGAATACAATAATTGTATCCACTGAGGGGGTAATTTTATTTGACTGAACACGTTGCCTTTCTTTGAAAAACTTTACCTTGAATAGCAAATTTTTCTCTTCAGTGTAAGAAGCATGGTAGAGGAAACAAGGTAGGGTCAAAACAGTCTTTTCAGTCGACCGTGACAATGCTGACGTCATGGCAACGAACTAATAGCAGCGATCAGATTGCATCTGACAACACTGTTAGCCCCAAATCTGACACCACCATTGGCCTAACGACATGGCGCAATGGTGACGTCATTCAGTTTGTTTAAAATGAAGCTTTTCTATTGGCTACCCGAACAAGAGGATGTGTATTTTCCCCCATAGAAACGACTACCTTGTTTCCGCTTCCGTAGTAAGAAGCTACAACGACAGGCGGAGAGACATGCAATCACAGGACCAGCGGTCGAGCCGACTGTTGTCGTCTACGGATGTTGTGCGCAGAGTTGCATCGTTGGCCCATCACGCGCTGAAGAAGACAAGAACGAGACGGATGAAGCATCTGTAATATTCGGGTCGAAATTTAAAACACCGAATTTTCTAATGGAACTTCTAAAGTTTTAACGTCTGATTTTTTACTTAAATGAGTGTTACGTATTACAACAACCGTCGTTAGAGTGACACTAGCGTCAGGTTATCACCAATATCAGAATGAGAATGCACTGCCATTCAGCAGTGAAGGTTAAAATAATAATTAGATGTAAATTCTATTACAAGTGAATTGCGTTGAAGTTTTTGGAAAAGAGGTATGGTGTCCTAATGGACGTTGAAGGGTTAAAGCACGAGGGAAAAATTCATTAATGAAATCAGAGCTCAGCAATAACTAAACTCAACCATCATAAGCTAGCCAATGACCTGGTAGAATAAGCGATGACATGGATTGTCAATTCATACACAGCGAATCGCAAAAACGTCGTCAGAATTGAATACAGAAAGATAGATTAGATTATTAGTTAGTTTAAGCCTCCCTATCCGCTACAAAGGCGATCCAAAGAGAGGAAGGAGGAAGGCACCATTTAATATGGAGTTTAGGGAACGTGGAATCTACGCAAAAAGGGCATATAAACAGTAAGATGAGAAAGAAGTTTATGAAACAAGATCAAAGTTCAAGAAGAAAGTAGTAGGTNCCCTCACATAGTCCCCCTGGGAGCGCTAATTCCCATAGATACAACAGTTGTATCCCCCTGAGGGGGAATACAGAAAGAATTATCATGAAGAACCCTAATACAAAACTATTTTTACATCTACCGATCTGTCAGTGAGTAATGTTTAATATAAATATAGCAACACCAAGAATCATTGCTTTAATTAAATGACTAGGAAAGTTTTTCCGTAGTGCAAATACGAAAATGAGTTTATGATGGACAGCATAACTGATCACGTAAGCTTTCCAAACACCCTTTTAAATTGTGTAACGAACGTCGCTAAGCAAGATTAGAATATTTAGATGGATTGAAAATAATCTCTAAATAAATATTTAAATGAACTGGAGAAGGTTCTTCGATAAATATTTAGATGGACTGAAATATTTGGGTTGGAACTTCAATAATTTTTTTTTTAATTAAAGATTGAAATTATATATATATACATATGTATATACACGCTTGTACATTTATATTAATGCATAGTGAAAAATAATAATTTATTATTATTTAGATGAGCTGTAAAACAATATAAAATTCTATCTTTTCGAGGCTCGTATGTCACATACAATCATGGTTACAACATAGATTAATCTCGCTAATGGAGTAAATTTTTTGGAAGGAAAGAAAAAGACCTTAAAAACAGTCGAATGCAATGGCTCACCATAGAGAGTTTCATGAATAGGACCAGCTGTAAACATTATCAGATAATTAGTTTGATTTCACTGCATGCTATCAAACCCGCTTTTAAACAAACAACTATAATAGGCAAGAAACGTGAATACAGTGAAAATGAATAGCAATTATTGCTCTAATACCTTTCATGTATGTATGAAAAAATCTTGTGAAACTAAATTAAAAGTCAGAATTATTATTCAGAATATCTGAAAACTCGAGAAACCCTACCAGCTTCCATGCTCTGTGTTGGCTGCGCCGGAGATCGTGGAAAATTTTCTGTCCACGAAAATACTGAAAAATTTCCAAATAACTGCTCTGCCAAAGATGCAAGAACACAACGAGGGCACTTCCTTCACACGTTATCCATTAAAATTTGCGTGCGCGCACTCTACCACACGACCCAGTATCGTAAAATGAAGGCAGTGTTAAGGAAGGGCAGCTTTCCGAAGTCGTAATCAGGATTCAAGCTGAACGAAAGAGAAGCAAAACCAAAGCCGGCGGTGATCCGCACAAAATCAGGGAAGGGCTTTACGGATGCGCGAGGCTTCCTCCTGCAGTATTGGCCTTGTAAACACAGGTCTTCTAGCCGCACTTTACCGCACAAGTGCAACGAGGAAAACATGCGAAAACATAGGCCGCCTAGTTTGCTGTTGGCGGGGATTGCAGAGCTCTGGTTGTGTAATATGTTACGATGCGAAATCAGTTCAACTTCTACCGCGTAAATATTTTTAAGGCGCTCATATAAACGAACAATATCGCAGGTATTTCTGTTAAGCCGTAGAAAAACATCAGTTTAAAATAAAGCCTTGGAATGTGTTGCACAGGATGAATGATTGCCTTCCACATCGTATAACTATGCGGCGATAGTCGAGTTCTTCAACATTAATACCTAAAAAAAAATCGAGTATAAAATACCTTTCCTGGGTCAGAAAATTACATTTTTCAGGAACAAAATAATTCGTATGATTAGCGCTGTCAGATAACGACGTGTTAACAAATTTGCAATAATCTTCATAACTTTTTCGATACTTCATGTTAACTGTACCGCAAGTTAAAAATCTCGTAGAGTTTGAACATTTCTCTAAGTGGTTCCGCACCTCAAAACTGAGGAATGTTACAAATTCAATGGTTCAACTTAAATCTTGTTTATTTTCTTAAGTCAAATTGAACTAGTGCAGTCACATATACATACATAGTAACCAAGCACAACAGCAACAATATCAGAGCGCAGCGTGATGTCTTTGAGAAACATTTGGCAACGTTATTCGTATGCATAAGTTAGGTGTATCATTTAATTTATCCGAGAACATCTCTGTGAACATTGGTAGGAAAGAAGTTTGCTTTCATATGCTCGTTTTTACAAGAGGATTATGGAAATTTTGAGAGTCGCCGGGCTAATGTTGACGATAAACATTCGGACGAACCACCTTAAAAGGAACGGACAAGTTAGAATAGGGAGGCATTCATTTATTACAATGAGTGTTCGTGCGGGAAATAGGTAAATTGAATGAGTTTGTCGACCATCATTGCACCTCGTACTGCGCTAAGTTAGTTGCCCACAAATAGTTTTTTATTTTTGTTTGAAACTGTGTTCTGATAATCTGAAAATGGAATTTTCAAAAAGGTAGTCGTTCTGATTTCCAAGTGTGAGTTAAAATGTGCGTCGCTTAACGAAAATCACGTATGGCGGGTAATGACAAAACAGGAGATGGAATTGGTTTATTCTCTCGAATCGTAAGTTTGGATGCAGCAATTGGATCGAGAACAATTACTAACGATGAATAAACACACATTTCGACCATGG
>JACJUY010000871.1:70056-94694 GCA_014220935.1 Platorchestia sp. MABIK | reverse complement strand
CCTTCCTCTCTTTGGATCGCCTTTGTAGCGGATAGGGAGGCTTAAACTAACTAATAATCTAATAATCTTTCATCAAGGTTTACATCCTTGGAACTGCACTGTCAAGCTCACAACTTTCAAGCAATCCTCTCTGCAGTTGGCTAACCGTCTACTCTGTTGTATCTATGGCAGTGGAGGCTAATTTGAGTTCAAGATTAATTGCAAGTAGTTTCTAAAGTGGAAAATGTTGACATTACACATCCCATAATACATTACTTGGTTCCTCCATAGTGACAGCTAGCTGGATAAAGTGATCAGATTACTGTATTGGAAAGAAGTGTGTGTGTATGTATGTAGGGTTTAAAAGCTACAGGTATTGTTTAATACTGAATTTGCATTGTGTGCTAATTCTTTGATGTTGCATTGTTGAACTGTAATTTTGTTTTTTTTCTCATCTCTGGTGAGAATCAAACGGTAGAAGAAAAATTATCACACTAATGGCTTGGTTAGACCAACCAATTAATGCAGTCCCTGCTAAAATGCTTGCTGAAAACTTGTGTTTGCATGTAAGGTTTTGAAGATATACAAATATTGCTTTGGTGAGCTGGTGCTGTATAGAAATTCTCTTCATATATTGATAGAAAGAACTTTGCAGTCACTGTGTTTATTTATAATTGAGGAACAATATATAGCTTTTTTAGTAAATTTTTGAGAGAAGTTACATACTGGAGTGTACTTGGCCTTGCTGTGGTTCTCTAAGGAAGCAGAAATTTACTGTGTTAGGCAGAAGATAAATTTATTTTATGCCTGAGCAGAACCTAATTTTGTGCAAGTCCTTAGAATTTCAAGGCAAAAACAACTATTTTTTCCTTCACAAGGTAAAATGATGCTACTGAGTTTAATTTTGGGATTATGCTTTATGGGAGATCAGTTTAATGATATTAAATTATTCATAGTGAAAATCATTATTTGAAAATTCCAAAGGAAATACACCTCTATGCTCTACAGTTGGTGCTGGTCCTGATAGTTCTGTAATGTTGTTTCCTTGATAAACTTTTCTTTTTAATTAAATGGTCCTGTTAATTACAGAGCTGGAACTATTCTATCTCTGAGAATTGGCACTCTCAGAAAATATTGGGTCCTTATGCTGGATATCAGATTAGGCTATCTTTTGTAGAATTTTAAAAGGATTTTTCTTAATTACAGACCATCTTTTTATGTTCAATGCTGTCTTTGCTCTTGTTACTGATTCTTCTTTAGTGTTCTCAAATTTTTATTATTTTCTTGTTTCTAATTGCAATAAATCCTGTGAAATGACACATTTATGCTTAAATTTTCTAACTTCCATGCTCAATGGTTCTCTCCTCTTTTAGAAACACATTTTATAGGGTTGGGGAGGCTCAAAATGACTTATTCTCTTAAGTAAGTTGAAAGGTTGATTTAAATTAAATTATTTATGCAACTGATTATGGATGTATGTTATGCGACTGATTATGGATATATGTTATGTGACTGATTATGGATATATGTTATGTGACTGATTATGGATATATGTTATGTGACTGATTATGGATATATGTTATGCAAGTGATTATGGATACATGTTATGTGACTGATTATGGATATATGTTATGTGACTGATTATGGATATATGTTATGTGACTGATTATGGATGTATGTTATGTGACTGATTATGGATATATGTTATGTGACTGATTATGGATATATGTTATGCAAGTGATTATGGATATATGTTATGCAAGTGATTATGGATATATGTTATGTGACTGATTATGGATATATGTTATGCAACTGATTATGGATATAAGTGACTAACTGATTATGGATATATGTTATGCGACTGATTATGGATAAATGTTGTTTCATCACAATATGGCCTGAGATACGCAATCCCTCAGAAGGTATTGGATGGGCAATTGGTTTAGGTCAGCTAGGTTTGTCTGTCTTATGGCTTGAAGGGTCTTTCCTTCAGGGGAGATGCTGCTAGGTTACCTCAGCTGTAGGTAAGCCTGTAAGACTTTTTTAAATTGTGCTTACTTGGCTTCTCTTAATTTTCATGCCTTCTTTGTCTTTTCTTCCTCAGTTGCTGTTTCTATGTGCAGGGCATTCTATGTGGGAGCACACTTTGTCTATCAAGTTTTCTGAAGTCTAGACTAAATGATTCCTTGTTTTCAATTTCTTGAGATTCTTTAGTTGTGACCAAGGAGTTTAGAATTGACCAAGATAATGGAATGAATGGATAGGCAATGTTTTTCAATATTTCATACTAGTGTCCACTGCTGGTCAATAATGCCTAAACCTAATATTTTCCTTGAATGAATTTTCCAGATGTGGATGACAAACAAACAGATCCATCCTAATAGTACTCATGATGAAAATATTCTTGTATACTTGTGCATGATTGAAACTCGTATCACAGATACACTAACATAAATGCGACTGTTATCCATAATCATTAGTCGCCCTTGATCAATAATTTTCAGCTTGCATCTAAAAAAATTAAAAAAAAATGTTTTTGTATACTAGATATGCGCGGATACCATAAGAGGTTTTGTTTAAAAATACATCGTTCCCCTGACGACGGCTAGAGCTAATCTAGCCGAAAGCTTGGGTCAAAAAATTGAATTTGTCTTTGTTGATCTCAAAATTTTGAAAAAAATGGAAACTAACATAAATAAAAATAAACACACCAAAGGTACTATCAGTTAAGATTATCTGTAGTTGCTTCAAATGTATTCAGTCTTGCTCTAAAATATCCCCTGAAAACTCTGAAATCTTAAAAAAATTGACAATGAATTGGGTATTCTGCATTATCAGTTTAGGAGTTGATACATGTTTAGGCATTTAAATGAATGTCATTTTCCACAAGTCCATTTTTGTGTATGATGAACTTAAAGAGACTTACATGATTTGTAAGTATGTAACATTCACACGTGTGTAAATACCATTTAAATAATATTATATACATATGTATTTTGAGTGCCTGTAGTGCAAAAGAGTAATTGCTTTAGACTTGATTATTCATTATTTTCTCAGTAAAAATTATAGGTTTGCTAGTTGATGTTATTCTCACTTGTACTGTTGAATGTAGTTACCATAACTTGAATTGGTCTAAGAAACTATTTGAACGAGTGTAAAAAATAAATGTACTCATTGTTATAATGAAGTGTGTGTAAAGTGTATCTGAGAGAATGTGACATGTTTGAGAATGTGATTAATTTAGCATTGGGAGTATCATAATTTCCAATCAAGTGAAGATATTTGATAAATAGACACTCAAGGTAACTTATGCCATGTATCTGATCATAAATTTGTGTTCTTTAAAAATTCTTAACACCTGGAAACTTGTTTCAAATTAAAATATAGTGCTTCTTTCAATAACAGATTTTTAAACTTTCACATTGTGAGAAATTTTAGTGTAGGAGTTCAACATTGCTTTTTGACTTGAAATCAATTTCCTGTTATAGAAATGAGGCCTGAAGTTTTTCTAGAGATAGTCTAACAAAATTATTTGTGTGGTCCTTTAATTGTTAATCTAAGGCCTGTATTTCTTAATTCTGAATATTTATTTATGCTCCATTGTTGTAAGTCTTGGAGCTAGCTGTACCTGTGTAAAACCTTATTTTAAATAATAAAATTGTGGAGCAAAACTGTAAGGGTTTTCATCGATTTATTCAATTTGTTGTAAGGTTTAATTGAGTGCAAAGTAAAAATTGTATACTTGAAAAATGCTTGACATGTGAAGGCTTTGTGCCTACTATTTGCCTGCCCCAGCTTGTAGCAGCTGTGCTTGCGTTTCCTGTAACGCGTTCGAATGGCTTCTGTTTGTACACTTACGCACAGTGTGTGCGTGTGTTCTGTGGGACGTGTGGACCAGGAGCGTGCGCAGCTGTATGCCGTCGAAGCGTGTGCGTGCGGCGGTTCACATGTGCGTATGGTACGTCAGTTCGGATGTACGTGCAGAAGTACACATGTGCGCGCTTATGTTCCGTTCGGTGGAAGTGACGCGATGTGGCAACGTTGCAGCAGCGGCACAAATGCTACCCCCTCTCCAAATTTTCCCATGCCCCACCCTCGCTCCGCTACCTCTCCTCAACTCTAACACTTCCCAACTGTCGCCATCTTGTTTCTCTATGCTGACGCCTATGATCTCTTTCTCTGAAATTGTTGCGCTTTGTGCCAGTTAACATCTTCTTTCATGTGTTAGTAATATTGAATCTATTCGCAGTGTGTGCGTCTGGTGTTCAAAACAGCTCTCCCTTCTGTGTCGCGCGCTTTTTCTTCTCTTCCTTGGTTCATGCCATGCTTCGCTAGGTGTTCTTTGAATTTATCTGGTTATGATTAATTATCCGCAGAGTTTCTTCCATTCTGACGCTTCTTGTTCGTTATTATTCTATAGTTTGTGTCATATGTTTTCCGTGGATCTGCTTGTGTGGTTGCAGCGAGCGAGTATGATGCTGGTTGTGGTGATGGTGTGCGCGACGACGACGATGGTGTGTGTGCTTCTTTGGTTGCCGCTGCTGCTCACACCGCCATAGCTCTCCGTCAGTTCGTGTTGCCGGGTTGCTTCTTATGTTACCCTTGATAATTCTGCTGTTAGCAAAATTCACGTTAGTAAACTGGCACATTTCTGCCTGCGAGTGATAGTGGAACAGTTTTAAAGGCATGTGCTGTTAGAAAAGTTTCCGGAGTTCCGTTCTGCTTGAAGTGAAACTGAGGCTTTCCATACGCACGTCCAACGCCGCAACTCAGACTGCTGGTCTCACCAGCTTCTTGGCCGTCAAGCTATTGATAGAAGCAAGCTCTGTCAATGCTGTCGTTTCACTTTATGTTGCTAGCACTGTTAAGAAGCAATGTGAAGTTATTTCGAGTGACTAATTATGGTTAAGGCTTAGAAAACTAGGAAGTTTGAAGGCTTCGAACATGGCGTCGGTTGACGCTAACATCGCGAGTTCGCGTGCGGTGTCGTGTGATGTTACGCCTAAACTCCCAGGAACTGTTCTCTGTGAAAGTTTTCTTGTATGAAACGGTGATGCGTGACAAAGATTGCGTTTGGCTCTTCAAATAATTATTTCTGTTCTATGAGTGATTTTAGTCACTGCTTTGATACGTGGCAGAATGAATGCTCAGTTCATACAAATCACACCTGGTGTCAATCTGAACTTACTGTATTCAATTTCAATGTCCTTGTTTTTGAGTCTTTTTCTTTATATAGAAATTTTAAAATGATGTTTATATTTAATCGTTTTCGATGGCTACTATTTTTGTTGGTTTCAGATCTGTATTGAACATACAGTTCTGTGGAATGTCAACTTGTGATCTTTTTATAAATATGTATTTCTAAGGACACTGGTCAAATCCTCTCTACATTGATAATTGGAAGGTGTCAAGTAGCAGGTATTACTGGTTTATCATGTAACTGTTTTGTTGTAATTGTCTCGGCAAATCTCAGCATTGGAAAACTGCACATACACAGCTGCACATTTCTTCTTTGGTCTGGCCCTGCACAAATAGATGTCACTAGCAAGTTGGTGTCAAGCTTTGTGCGGGCGGGAAAAGTTGTCACGGTTATGAGTTCTTATACCATAAGCGTATGGCTTTTCCCCTCTGCCCAGTGCTTCAGTCTGCACATCGCCTGAAATTTCTTCGGCTGCACATGCACCTCGGGAGCTGCTGGTACTCAAACTTCTGCAAATGTGTGGATCACAGAAGCAACTATATCTTGATGCTACTGTAAACTAATATTTATTGATAGCCTTTCTATTGTTAGGTTAGTAATTTGTTTAGCATTTGTAGTGAAATGCAAGGATGTTTTTTTTTATATGGGTGATATGTAGCTCTTTTTTTTAGTTGGTTTTATTGTTAAAAGCCAAGTATCCAAAAATAATTCAGTTTGAGAATTTATAGTATACTGGGTTTCTAAATTTTCCATTTCTTAAGAAATACCATTCACACTATTGTGACATAACTTTAAAAGGTTTTTGTTCAATTTTTGCTAATTGTTTCTTTTTGTCTCTGAAAAATATGATTAAGTTCCTTGCTATAGCATTATTTAGAATTTGACTCAAATTAGAAGCTTGTCCTTGCTTCAAAATGGGCTCCTCAACAGGAATGACTCAAGTCTGGTCTGCATGATATTGTTATCCAAGGGCCATCTATAAGATCAGATTATACTCCATTATTACTGGTTTACATTTGAAAATGAAAGATGATAAACTTTTGTCTTCGTTTAATAATGAGAGCAAAATTGGATTGTTAGCTTTTATTAAAGCTTGTTGACCATCTCATAAAGTGGTATGTTCAAGAGTCAATCTCAAACATAATCATCATGTGGTAAATTGCTCTAAAACTAGAACTTTGAGCAATGGGGAGGGGTCATAGCTTGGTTTTGATTGTTAATTCAGCTGCATGAGTGAATGGTTTGCAAGTTGATAATCTCACATGGGATTATTCTTTAGCTAGTTTTGAGTTTACACTATAATATATTAAGTTTTAGTGAAGGTTTAGAGGCTTTTATGGAAGGAATTGATGAATAAAATGTCTTTGATACTTATCCATTGTGTCTTGAGTGAATGCAGGGCTATTGGCTCAAAGCTCTCAAAAACAAATAGTGGTGTCAGATGTGAAATTTGTTGAGAGTGTGCTCTTTGGGGTATACTACCACTGTATCTATGGGAATAAGTGCTCTCGGGAGGAAAATGTGAGGGGCCCGAGCTAAGAGTTAAGTAGTCCTTCTTTTTGTTGAAATAAAATGTTTTTATGTTAAAGACCATCTTTTTTTTGGTTCACTGCTGTCCTGTTTTTCAGCACCTACTACTTTCTTCTTAAACTTTGATTTTGTTTCATAATCTTCCTTCTCAACTTACTTTTTCTATGCCCTTTCTTCATAGATTCTGCTTTTCTTTAACTCCATACTAAATGGCACCCTCCTTCTTTCTCTCTTTGGATTGCATTTGTGGTAGATAGGGAGGCTTAAACTAACAAATAATTTAATCTAGAGGATAGTGTGTATGAAATTCAGAATTAAATAGAATTTTTATTGCTCTGTGTAAGGAGAGCTATGAAATATCTGTGTTCTTTGTTCTTTACTTGTTCTTTCAAATTTTGGTGTGATGTATCAGTATTGTTATGAGTACTTATTCTAAACAAGCTGCTCTACTATACTGCTTTGCTTATGGGAATTCTAATACAAATCTAACATCTGCTCCCTATAAAACCTATTTCACTTCATAGCATCAACAGGCTGTTGTCAGATGTGAAGTCTGCCTACCTTATTGCAATATGGTACATATTGGTTTATCATGCAAGTGCTTCATGTCCGTGGCTTTCATTATTGACTTTTCATGTTCTGACCAAATTCTAGAGATTAGAACTTTGTGCTTTTCTAATATGGTAAGAAAATGACCGTGACATCTGTGTAAACATGTATGTTTTAAATTATGCTGCACATAGAGATGAATTTACTGCATGCATTTTCATTTGCATGATATTTAATCCAACCATATAAAACAAACATAAGTAGCATAAAAAATGTGAAGAAAAAGTATTTACGTTTACAGTAAAGGTGTGTTGCTTTCTGTTTGGTTGCACTGCTAAAAATTTGGTAAAACAAAGTTCTGAGTGCTGGGACTGCAGAGTCTCAGTTTGTCAGGTAAACGTCAAATTGGAACTTGTATACTCTTTGTTGTTCAGTGATGGATTTCTTCTACTGGTATCAATTTCTTCATCATAATTTGTAACATATTTGAGAACTTAATGTGTCTCCTTTTTCAACAGATTTGGATGTAAATTTTCATTATTTAAGCTATTTAATTTGTTTTTACTGCTTCACCATTATTTAAATACGTATCATATGAGCATTGAAGTGCTTGCAGTATTAATATCAATAATTATATGTACTTAGTGTAATTTGAAAACTGTCTTCTTGATAATGAATAAATTACTTCATGAAATGGTAAGTTTTCATTGTCATGTTGCTAATTTCAAACTTTATAGATAATACCATTTATCGTGTATTTTTCTCAATTGATTTATTCATCTCAATTGCAACCTCACAGGACATGAAATAGGCATTAGGTTTAGGTTAGTAAGCTTTATTTATAAGGTTTTCTGATATCTAGAACATGCAGGAGAAATACTGTTTGAATTCCTTAGCTTCTGATAGACCTTTGGGATTTGTTATTTTTCATACCCACTTAACTGCTTTCAGTTTTCATACTTTGCTATCTCTTGTCTTCTTTCTTGCTGTCTCTTCTTCCTCTTCTTTCCCAACTTTCCCAACTATCTCTATGCATAAGGTATCCTGTATGGCAACACACATTCTATATCAATTTTGCCTTTCCCTTGGTCCTTTGTAAATCTATCCTACTCTTTCATGTGTAACAACACTTCTGCAAGGGAAATCAAGCCTTGCTTCAACCACTAAATAAAAATTACCCAATGAAGCTTTAATCCAATGATGTCCATCTAAGGCAGGGTTGCTATTCTATGCCAGCTTCTTTAGTTACGTATTTTGGGGAAGTGGAGCAAAGTCAATGAGATCTTGCCTAATGATCTGAATATAGGATTAGATTAGAGGTTAATTTAGTCCTCCCTATGTGCATAAAATGTTATTCAAAATAAGTGAGGAAGGTACTATTTAGCATCGACTACAGGGAATGCAGAATCTATGTATGAGGTGCATAGAAATAGTAAGTTGAGAAGTTCATGAAACAAGGTGAAAGTTGAAGAAGAGAGTAGTTGGTACTGAAAAACAGAATAGCAATGAATGGAAAAACTATGGTCCATGACAAAATAAAAAAAAACTATCCTATTTCAACAAAAAAGGTTACCTAATCTTTAGCTCAGGTCCTTTATATATCCATTGGTAGTGAGCTGAGCTGAAATTACTGTAATAACCTCTGTTCTTTTGTGTGTAAATGCATCTGAGATTTTTCTCTTGTAAGTGCTTTAATCAAAATATAAACTAATATACTCTCATTTTCACTTCCATGGGAAACTGGATTAAGTGCTCTCATCTTGTAAATTAATTTTTTGCTGTCTTAACTTTATCCATTTCAATGTATACTAATCTTCATTGAGTCCTATTGCGTGGGAAAATGGTCTAATCTTTATGGTGCACCTACATGTATGAGACAACATTTTTATGCTTCAGCAGTCCAGTTTGGGTTTAATTTCGTACTGGTGTAGTTGTTTTCTGTCTCACTCGCTCCTACTTACACCGTTTTCTGGTCTTGTGCTTGACAATAAAGTCTAAATCAGGGTTGGTCAAAGGAAAATTGGTGTTGGAGGAGTTAAATTTTGATATAAAAAGAATCCTTTTCAATGTGGCTGTTTTCTTTTTTACTTGTACGAGTTTTATTGAAATGTCCAAGATGCGTTTGGTTCAGTGTAGTTTTCATGCATCTGAGTGTCAGTATGACTTGCTTATTTAGCTACATCAACTGACAGCATATTTTTTTGGGTTCTCCAAATGAGAAGCAATTTTTTTCTAACTTTTAAATTTATAAATCATCAACTTCAGTAGTTATTCAAAGGTGTGTAACTGTTCCGGCAGAACTGACGGTTTATTCCTGAATGTTGTTAAACTCGGTGCCCTGCAGGTGTCTTGCTGTTCTTTGGTTTGTTGAGACTAGTTTGTACTGTTATAGAACTTCAATGTCTCTAGAACATTTCATTGAAGATTATATGAAGTAGTGTTAATACCCTTGCTCAGGAAATTGAATGCTGTCATGTTTTTATGTAGGTAAGTTTTAACCCTTTAACGCCCAAGTGGACTCTACGATCCTCTTTCGAAAATAGCCTGAATATAATGTATTTCTCGTTAAATTAGTTCCCCAATGTGTTTTTTGGAGTTCACTGCCGAGTAGCAGTTCCTTCCTCATCCTGATATCAGTGATTACCTGATGCCGGCGCCAGTTTAGTGACGGTGGTTGTGATAACCGTAATACGAGTACAAAAATGCAGACGTTAAAGGGTTAAATCAAGTAGTGCAAATAACCTGGCTGAGGAAATTTAATGCTGTAATGTTTTTTTTATGTAGGGAAATTTTGTGCTCATAGTTACCCATACCCTTTGCTCAGGAAATTAAGGTTTTTATTTTGGCATATTTTATGTGCTGATAATTACCCTTTTTTCATGTGCAGGAATTGTGAGAGCTATGCCCTCAAGATTTTTAGCTGCAGCCGACATAATGATAGGCAAGAAAAGAGGCTGGTCCATGTTCCTCCATGACCTGAGCACCTAGCGAAAAGTTATTTTCTAGAAAGAATGGATAATTTCACTGGTCTCTTTGCTGATGGAGACTTGGGGGATTTGGACTTGGGTGTGGACTCCTTTGGAGGCCCTCCTGGTCCCACTCCTGTTAGTGTGTCAGACCTTGAATTAGCCAACTACTCGCAACCAAGCTACACCAACATTGGCAGCAACCCTGAGCAACAGCAACAACAACAGCAGCAGGCACAGCCACAACAGCCACAAAAGGCAAGCCACCTGTCAGCACCACAGCAGCAACTGCAGCCCTCTGGTGGGGGAGGCCCTGGGCAGCCTGCGTTTGGTGTCCCACCTCAAGGATATCAGTATGGTCCCTCGGGTGGAGGGGCGGCTCAGCAGCAGCAGCCCCCTCCAATGGGGCAGTTCAGCATGGGCAGTCAGTTCAGGCCTCCCTATCACAACCAGGATATTTATGGCCAGGCTTCTATGCCTGGCTGGGGGGCTTCTCCTGACCCATTCAGTGGCCCTCCTTCTCAGCCGGGATTTTCAATGCCGGCTGGGCCACCAGGAGGTCGTCAGCTGAGAGAATACCAGGGCGGGCCAATGCAAGGGATGCCCAACAGTTTACCCCCATCTCAGGCTCAGCAGCAGCAGCCATCGCAACCTAGCAACATTCCTCAGAACTATCCAGGCATACCTCCTGGCCATAGTCTGCCACCACAAGGGTACCAGACACAGCAGGGTCCTTACTCAGCCGGGCCTCGGCCGCCGTACCCTGGGTATGATCCTCAGCGGGGCTTGGCTCCTGGTGGCTCCATGATGTACTCCAGTGGGCCACATGGCCCAAGTGGAGGCCCTTTGGGTCCTGGTGGGCCTCATTCTGCTGGCCCTATGGGCCCTAGTGGTCCTCATGGCCCTGGGGCCCCGCAGCAGGCGTATGGGGTGCGTCCCGGAGGCCAGCAGCCTCAACAATACACAAGTTTTTCTCAACCTGGAGCTCCTCAGATGATGCCTGGGCATGGTGCCCCTTCAGAAATGTCGCGCCAGTTTTCCAACTCGCAGCATCCTCAGGCACCCAGCCATCAGATGCCCAATGGCAGTCCCGCGTACCGCCCTTCCTACACCCCGTCTGCTCCCCAGATGTCGCCACACTCGCAAATGTCCCCACACCCTCAGATGTCCCCTCGTTCTATGTCTTCCCCTCACCCCACTTCATCTCCTGTTCCCAATCAGTCATCAGCTAGCAGTATTTCTGGGCCACCGAATATTGCCACTTCATCAAGTGGCGGTGCTGGGTCCAGCTTGCAGCACTTGGAGAATATGGTGAAGCCATCCATGGGAGCACCGACAAGTTCTGCGCCTCAGAATCCAGGTCTCCAGTCGTCCATGTACAGTGGACCGTCAGGCATACCAAGTCCAATTTCCAATAGAGCACCCATGTCTCCAGGTCTCTCTCGGCCTGTTGGCCCTCCCATGAGCCCTGTGATGAGCCCAAGACCGCCCATGTCACCGCAGCAATGGGGTAGTCAAGCTCGACCTCCTTCCCAAGGCTACAACATGCAACCTGGCTACCATCCTGGCATGAGCACAGCCAGAGGTCCTGCTCCTAGCATTTCTCAGCTGAGCACTGCGCAAGAAAATATGCACGCAGATAGCATTGCAAGTGCGAGTGATAGTAGTAAGTTGACTTCAAATTGTGGCAATGTGAATAGTGCAGCTCAGTTGAACGGACCTTTATTAAACGTCAGTGTTAATACCAGTAATATTAATACCGTTGTTAGTGATAGTGTTAAGGATAGGTTAGATAATCAGCAAAGTTTGTTGAACATTAATGGTCCAGCTAGTGGGAAGCTCAGTATACCTGCCAATGTGCCTCATTCAACTTCAGCTATGCCTGCAGTGGACTCTGGTCTTTCGGGTGTGACCAGCGCGGCTGTTGCTGCAGCCCCATCCAGCTTACCAAACCCCTCAATGGGGGGTGTGCAGCAACAGCAGCCGACAGTCCATGTGCCTCCTAATTCAGTGCCAGGAAACACAGCCTCAGGGGGTTTGAACATGGGGCCTGTTGCTTCAGCCCCCAATGGCATGATGTCTCACAGACCTCCAGGCTCCATGCCGCCACAGTGTGGTCCTTATCCTCAGCAGTTCCGCATGAGTGGGTCTCACCAGTACAGGCCTGGTAGTCCGTTGAATACCATGCCTCATCATCAGGGTTTGGCTCCCAGATCAATGGTCCCTAATATTTCCCAACCGATGATGTCTCAGCCTCTTCATGCTTCCAACTCGCAAGTGCCAGGCATGAACATGAGCGTTGCTTCCAACGTCAACACTCACCAGATGAGCTCGATGGTGTCATCACAAATGACGAGTCCACACATGCCTTGCTCTCCACAGAGTGTTTCAAGTTCCAACCAGCAGCATTTTAACTTGGGCATGAGTGACCTACCTTCTCATTCTTCTCATAATACCAGTCTTCCAATGATGAACAAGCCTGTGTCAGCATCTACAGTTTCATCGCCAATTATTTCACAGCAACTTTCAACAACTTCGGGTGGAGGAGCTATGAATGCCATAAGCCAAGGAAATTTGCAGGTGCCAGGCATGATAAGCTCATCTCCTTTGCAAATGCAACAACCGTGTGGATCTCCTCAGCAAATGATGCAAGATTCATCAACAAACTCCTACCTGCAGTGTGGCTCTCCCAGTGCCAACACAGGTGTTGGTTCTTCAGCCTCTCCCCTGACGCCCAACTCAAGCTCGGCAGATGCCATGGGGTCTTCTCCAATGGGAGCAGGGTTGTCATCACAGCAAGGCAGTGGAATACCTCAGGTGTCGACGCCCGGCAGCTCTGAACACCCAGGGAGCAGCCCTCACCACATGCGGCCCAACAGCTGCAGTCCCATGGTGTCAAACGCAACTGACAACTCAAGTTCAGTGCAAATGGGGGGATCCAACCAGAGATCTTTCACCTCTCATGGAAACATTGGCTTTGGAAGCCCAAACCAGATGGGCCCTGGAGTGATGAGACCAAATACTCCTCTTGGCATGCAGGGAGGAAATGTAACTCCTAGAGCACCCTCTCCTTGTGGGTCTAACGGCTCCCCAGGCATGTCCGTGGGACCTTCACCCTTACGTCCATCTTCTGGCCCAGGTGTTGGAGGACAAGGTATGATGGATCCAATGAGGCAGTCATCCAGTTCTCAAATGACAGCCAATGGGTCACCACAAGTACGTCAAGATGGTCCTGGCATTTTACGACCTCCCTCTTCTCAAATGACCAGTGAAGAAATGGAAATGGGTGCAGGGTCTTCTCCTGTACGACCATCTGTTGTCCCAGGGTCGGCTCCTCAGTCTGGTCAGATGGGAGTGTCATCTCCTGTTATTCCTGGCAGCCCTCAGATGAATCAAGGAAGTCCTGTGCCCATCCGACCAGCTGTCCCCAATCAGCCGAACCTCAGTGGGCCATCTTCTTTGGGACCTAATGGGCCAGGCCCCATGAACATGGGTGGCCCTGCTCCTCAACCTGGACCAAACGGGCAAATGCAGCCAGGCTCAACCCACATGTCTCCACACCCTCCCGGCATGGGCCCTGGAGTGATGATGCCAAACATGCCCCCTTCACAAATAGGGCCTGGGATGAGGCCTGTTGGCCCGGGAATGATGGGACCCAGAGGCCCTGGCATGGCAGGGATGATGCCTCACATGCCCGGCCATCCCATGCAGCCGCCGGCCAACTTGACGTTTGAGCTTCAGCAATGCCAGCAGCAACTCCAGCAGCTCTACAAGATGCCCCAAAATATGCAGACCCAACAACAGGTCAGAGCTCTTACTATGTGTTAGTGCTGATTGTAGGTTAACAGCCTTTTTTAATATCTTGCTTTAAATATTATTAAGACAGATACTGTTTTACTGTGTCCACAAACTCTTTCTATGATTCTGTTCTGAATTTGCTAGCATTTGAGTCTTGATCAGCTATTTCATTTTGCGTCAATAAAATGTCTGTGTTTCTTTCAATTGTTCTTTCTACCGACGTTGTGAATTTCTATGTCACGATGTTGAGTTTTTTTTCCATTGATAAGCGTACGTTGCAGCTTAAAATCGTCGTTTTTAATCTCATTTTATGTTCATTTTACAATGTAAAGTTGTAGAACAATTGGTGTATTGAAAATCAATTATAAACGCTGTTTTGCTTATTATTACGATCAAGTTGCCAGCTATTTTACAGGTTGCTGTCGAGAGTTTCAAATGTGCTTAGCAAACATTTTTGTACCTGGAAGCCATGTCACGCTTGCTGCCATGCGGCGTACTAGCATGATCTATTTGGCAGTCTATTTCAAGTCTCCCAGCAATTCATGAACTAACATTAGCTGGCAAAGTTTTCATCCGCCTGAACTGATACTAAGAAAGGCAACGGTATTTGAAGTCCACGGAGTTTACTTCCCAGGTTTTGGCGGTTGGTAAAATTTTCTTACGTTGAGTGGTAAGGTGATCATATAAGTTTGTAACAGGCCTTGTTCCTAATTACGAATACATCATTTTAATGCTCTAGTCGTGCATGTTGTTGTGGTAGTCCTTGTAGTCTAGACGCTTCTCGCGTTGCTCTGCGTTTTCTATATTCACATCGTACTTGGTTTCATCCTCGTATTCTAATGCACAGCAAATCTCTACTACAGATAAACGACATTCAGCAGCGTATTAACCAGCTACAACAGCAGCAGCAGCAGTTTATGCAGTCTCAGTCGATGTTTGGGGTGAGTACCATTCTACTTTTCTACCACGTCCTTCTTATGATTAGCTTGTTTTAACACTTTTTATCTGCGGCAGGTGAAACTGAAGCTTAGCATTCAATTCAAATTTAAAGTAAATCGTAGTAAACGGTGTTGAAAATAGTAAACATAAACTTGATCATATTTTCTATAAGTTTTGATTTGTTTGTTTTTTAATTTTGTGACTACTGATTGGTCAGCAGTATAATGAAAACTCAGTGACTAAAATAAGGCTCACGTCGCAGTCAAAGTGTCACGGAAAGATTGTTTCGTATTGGGGATAACCACGATCCAGCTTCAACTCCGTCATAACCCCATCTCGGGCTATGATTAGCTCAGCTGGCGAGGTTGGACGCCCAGCTAATTTTAGAGCACTAGCATGCGCTGGGGTTGGAGTAATATGATAAATTCTGTATGCTTTGATAAATGAGTTTTGGTGAGTAAGGGATTTGTACTTGGGTTTGTAACTTTTTAGGCTCATCTTGGCGTTGAACTGCCATGCATAATTTTCTTGTAAGCGTTATGGAAGTTTATACGCGACCTTCACTCGTTTCTTTATGCGCCTTCCCTCGTACGCCCTCGAACATTCAGGTTTCATATGTTTTGATGCATTCGCATGGTCATCATTGTAGTAGAATTCGCCATCACTTGACCTCACTTGCATTTCCTGTTGTTTGATCGATTTATCGTGCCGTAAATTTTAACCTCGAATTTTATTTGCATGTATCACTACATTTGCGTCATATTCTAATAAATTACCTATTCTTGTGACCTAAATTTTAAAAATTTAACGAATAAGAGACTTTTGAAATCGTTTTAAGCTTCTTAATTTTGTGCATGTGATTCACGTGCTAAAATTGTAGATGTGAGGCATTTTTATGGTGACTTGCAACAGCGAAGTGACTCCACAACACTATAAGGACTCATAATTATATAACTGGCCTCCTAAGCGAGCTCGTGGCATTCATGTCTCCCAGGATGTCCCCACATCCTGCAACTCTTGGCGCAAAATCTCAACGTTTCGAACAACCGAACAATTATTGTCCAGCTCAAACCATTATTGTCCAGCTCAACGCTTCGAGCAACCGAACAATTATTGTCCAGCTCAAATAATCATTGTCCAGTTCAAACAATTATTGTCTAGCTCACACAATTGTTGTTCAGCTCTACGCTGAGAGCAACAGCGCGTAAACCGGCTTGCGGAGGAACTGTGCGTGGCACCGTGGTATGCTCTGCGCCCCTGGCCATCTGTAACCCAATCTGGGGCGCGGGCTTTTTGCTTCACGAGAAAAAAACGTTTTTTTTTACGAATAACTGAGGGGTGCAAGGAACCTTGTTCAAATAAAACGGTATTTTAGTGCTGAAATTTCAAGACTTCTTTGCCTGGGCAACCTACATGATGTCTGTTGGAAAGGAGTCTCAGATTGCTCAGTTTTTCAATGCTATCAATTTGTTGGTTTAAAGCTCGTAACTGAAGATTTTATTGTAGAATTTCTTTGGCTTGTCTCGATTTCGACAGGTAGTATACGTCCATTTATGGTTTTGATTTTTCAGAAAACGTACATTTCTTCCTTGTAAGGTGAACTAATTTTTGAGGTCTTTTTTTGAGATGGTGTTTGTGAAAACGTCTACTCCCTAACATCGTTAGACAATAGGAGTTTCACAATACACCTCGTGCAATAAGAGAAATCTATGAAGTTGGACACACTTCCGTTTAGAAATTTTTCGCACAAGTGACTAGTCCTAATCGTGTGCATCGATTATTCATTTGATACTTCTTTCATCAAATCATTCTGTGTACGGACCTTGATATACATGACCCACCCGAAGAATACGGGTATTATTAGGTCCACGTGTGAGCTTGGTGTAGAGCTTGAATTTTGTTGCCTATCGCTATTCTGAGGACTGGAAGGACCATGCACCATGTCTTCGCTACTCATGTATACCTTCATTACTCGATCTGCTTTGTAATATTACCCCGCATTTTAACATCTCGTCATGACTGCTTGGCGAACTGGAAATTACATCTGCTGATGCAAGTGTTCTGCTGCCACGAGCTACACTTATCCTGGATACAGAACGGAGAGGTTCCGATAGGGGAACTTGTGACCTGTGGAATGCAGTGAGGTGTCCGGCAAGGGAAGTACTGACCTGTGAAGTGGGAGGCTGTGTGAGGTCCCTATGGGGAGGAGCTTCTGACCTGTGGAATGCAGTGAGGTGTCCGTGCGTCCGGCGAGGGAAGTACTGACCTGTGAAGTGGGATGTGGCGGCGTCGAGCGAGGGAAACTGGCGAGGGAGGGAGGGACGGGAAGGAAGAGGAATTAGGGGTGAGGGGCAGCATCAAACAGCTGTATCGATTATGCTTCTGAGATGCGGTGGTGCGAAGCGGCCCCTGCCATTGCTGATGTTCAGCATCTCTCTGCTGCTGCTGCTTCTGCTGCTACCGCTAGCTTCTCTTTTACCTCTTTTGACCGCAACTGGTACATATGTGTACCACTTGCTAAAATGCTTATTTATGTACTAGTATCAATGGCTACCATTTCACTGCCTTAGACTGTGGCATACAAGTTAAAAATGTTTTCGTGCAATTACATTTTCCCGTTTGTTTTAAATGATAAAAATGTAATCTAGCAGTAAAGATGGCTTTTCAATTCTGCTTCTTCCAACCTAACCAAACCGACCGTGCCAACTACGGAAACGTAGTGAACGTGTCAACATTTTGCCCGCAATTGGTTAAACTGAAGTTCAATGTTCAACTCTAATTTAAAGGCCATTGTTGCGAGCAATTTTGAAAATAGCAAACATTAACAGGATCGTGCCTTCATTTAGCTTTAGTTATTAAGTATTTACGAAAATTGAGTTTGAGACTACTGGTCCGTCCACAGCATTATGAAAATCCCCTCCGTGTCAAACGGTGGCGCACGTTGAGATCCAACTGTGGAGTACAACTGCTGGTTGTGATCAGCGCATAAGCGTACTCGTAGCCGGGTTGTGGTAGCATCGTAGTTCCTGAGAAACAGGGGGTAGATTCGCAGCTTCCTGACTCAGGGTGCGCTCTTTGTCGCATGCGACGAAAAAATCATGCTTTAGGTTTCATCTCTCAGGAGAGTACTTCCATTATATCTATTGGGAATGAGTGTTGCTTGGGAAGATGTGAGGTCTTGAGCTGAAACTTGAGTAGGTTCCTCTAGTTGAAATAGAATAGGTTATTTGTTTGGTTACGCACATTTTTTCGGTTCACTGCTGTCCGTTTTTTCAGCACCTATTACTACTGTCTTCATCACTTTTTATCTCGTTAAACAAACTACGTTAAATTTTGATATTTCCATGAACAGCGTGCGGGGACACTTTTTGTGCTCGGATATCCTCTTTTCTTGATTCCATTTTGATACCTTCCTCTCTTGGGACACTTGAGTACAGTTGCAAACGCTGCAGTGAACGCGTTTACCACTAACGGATGCATTAATGCTGCATAGGTAGCTTTTACGTAATCGTGATTAAGTTTAAATGTAATTAATATTGGTGCTGAGGCTGTCTACTTGCCATCGCAGCCGGTATATGTCGGAACAACAATGGTGAAACTCACTAGGCTCAGTCTTACTAACTCAGTGGAATAAAGGCGACCCAACGATACGTGCCAATGATGAAAGCCTGACCTAGCGTGTATTTGTCGTGCTCACTCGGTAAAGGTGTTGCCCGATAAGAATCCGGAGACCCCGTGGGAACTGACTTGCACCTTATTCTCCTTCCAACCTTCCCTCTCCCTCCTTTTCTTCCAACCATCCCTCTCCATCCTCCCCTTCTTCCAACCATCCCTCTCCATCCTCCCCTTCTTCCAACCATCCCTCTCCATCCTCCTCCCCTTCTAATTTGTAGGTAGGGGGCAGGGGGGGCTGAAAGAGCCCCACCTCGACCTGCTTCTATCTAGGTCTTTGCCTTTGCCACCTAGAACCTGGTTAGCAACCTGTTCTTGAACTTGAACGCTTATGTCCACTGGACGTTGAAATGGCGAGGATTACTGTCTCGGAGGAATTTTAAAATCTGTACTCGTTGAACCTCGCCCTTCGCTAGAGCTGGTAGGAATTTAGGAAGCATTAGATTGGAAACTTGCATAATATGTGCATGGCTTGTTAATGTTTTGGCAAGGTGAGATCGTTAGCGTCTCCGATAGCCGTCTGTGAGATATGAACAGTAGATAACAGGACGGCTGCTTGTTTAGGATGACTTGATGGGATGCAAAAAAGATGAGATTTATTTCCAGAGTAATCCCTCAGGTGGGGATACAACAATTGTAGTATCTTTGTGTATTAGCACCACCAGGGGGAATGTGAGGTCACGAGCTAAAGGTTAGGTAGGCAATCTTTTTGTTAAAAATAAAATTTGTATTTTTTTGTTTTGTTAAGGACCATCTTTTTTTGGTTCACTGCTGTCCTGTTTTTCAGCATCCACTACTTTCTTCGACTTTTATCTCGTTTCATGAACGTCTTCCTCAACTTACAGTTTGTATGCACCTTGTGCATAGATTTCGCGTTTCATTAACTCCATACTAAATAGTGCCTTTCTCTCTTTGGGACTCCTTTGCTGCAGTTCAGAGGTTCAAATTAGCATCTAATCTAATCAGTTTTCTCTTTTTTTGTAAATTGCATTCTAAGTTAGAGCCGTTTAGGTAGGAATTTCACGAGAAAAAGCCTTCTTCTGCGTTATGTACAACATAGAGCAATTATTTGACATCTGTATAATAAGTCTTTGGTTAAAGTATCTGTAGACTTGATTAATTAGTTCAAACGTGTAAGTAATTACGAATGGTCTTCAGAAAAGCCCAAGCCTTGTAACTTCTGAAGTCGGTGTTTTCGGGTTAGTCACATATTTTCAATTGAACTTGAATGTATGATCGTGACCTTCGTTTAAATGACTTATTATTGTTTTTCTGGAAGTCATTTATTTGTTTTTCGCTATCGAAGAAGTTTGTGCTGATAGCATCGATTGATTTACATGGAATGAACAATTTCTTGCGAGTTTCGATCTCTGAGGCACGTTGTGATGTGAATAAACCTCACATATTCAAGAGATCAGTGAGTAGAAGAAGCATGGGCCGGAAAGAGGAGAGGTTGAGCATTGTATCTCCGGTGGAAGTGGTTCCTTAGGCCTCCCTTGCCCCGTCCTTCGGATGTGGGTATAGCGTTGCTCTCCTCCTGTTGCGTTCCTAACACGTTTTGTCTGCAGATCTCCTTGTTTCTGAATTTGAAGTTTACGTGATCTTCTCTCACTTTGTAGGAACTTGAACTGACCTAACATGTTAATTAAATTTAATTTAAATCTATGGGCTATTTGTTCGCATTTACCTCATTTTTATTTTCATCTGGAAGTAACCTAACAAAGCTTGTCTTCCATTGTGCGTTTTGAAGTCATCATCGAACTCTCATACTCACTAAATTTCTTGAAGAGCATACTTTTCATTGTAGGAAACTGCGTGCATTTCTTCTCACCAATCTTCTTCGGTTTGGTGTTCTTAATATTTTTCTTGAATGAAAGTTAAATTACGTTTGAAATACTCTAACGTAATAGCTGATGTCGCGCCCGCTAAAATAGTTGTCCGTGCCTCAACAAGCGACAAATGCGGTACCAAAATTCAGATTCTGGCTGGGTCACCAGGACCTGGGCGCAAGCCCGCTGGTCATACAAGAATCCATGTCAGGAGAGCTTCTAGAGATTAACTTCATACCCTATGCCAGGAGTTCTCAAACTTTTTTCAACCAAGGACTCCTTTTATTACACAAAAATAAGCTGAGGACCCCCTCACATGTTTTTCTCAGGAATATATGTAAACACACTTTGTACGCACTGTTACCTAATATCAGCAGTCATGGAAAGCTGTTAATAAACACCTTAACTGCATTCACTGTTAAATTGGTTAAGTTTTGCAGACCCCTTGTCAAAGTGCCACGGACCCCAGTTTGAGAACCCCTGACCTAAGCATTTTCAGCTGGAAACTGTCCAGGGGTAATTTCGAAGATGCCGCTCATATACATAAAATAGTGTGGCGATGTTATTCTTGAACTTTGTCTATATTCATAAGTCATCATTGTTCTGTATTTTATAAACATATTTTTGCGTAATTACTAAATCATTGTTTAAAGCTCTTGTTTTGAAAAATGAAATTTATTGCATTTTACTTCAATTTACAGTATTTCATTTTCTGTGTACAATGTATGTTTGACAAAATCAAGACCATGACTGTTGACTTTTCGTGATATCGATGAGTTGTTCTACAGGCATCTATCAATTCCAAATTAATTTGCTATCAATTTTTCAACGACACAGATTTCACTAGGATTTCCATTTACTTTATTTTACGGTCAAGTAAAAGAGAACGTAATTCTGCCCTGAAGAATATTCCATTTCAAGCTTCATTTGCTTGGTGTAATGTGAAGATCCCACCTGGAAACCTCAAGCTTCCGGTTGTAGGCTTTGTCCGTTGTGTACGCGTCTCTGTGTGGTCACTTTGAGATGAAGTCGCGCTGTGGGACTGACTCATTTCACTTCAGTTTGTGCACTATTCGTCAACTTATGGGTTCTAAAAAAACGGAAGATTTGATATTTATAAGACTGCACATTTTTGAGGACGTTGGTGCAGAAGTTAGAGTTTTTTCTGACAGGAGCACTGAATTTTTGACTTATATTTGGGTTGCCGACACGCACGAACACGCATGGTGTGGTCACGTTGTTTTCCTGGCCCCCACTCGCCTATTTTGCCGGTAGATATCAGAGGTACTCTGATGCCGAGGAAAGTTGTAATGGTACATAAATGTCGGAGAATGTTGTATGTAACGCCTTTGTGAAGTTCTCTTCTGCTGGAGCCCTTCTCACGTCTAGATCATTTTAATCACAACATGTACTCACTTCTACGTGTGCGTGTTGTGTGTGGTTCACGTGTCATGGTGTGTACGTCCCACGCGAGCGTGCGTGTGTACGTGTTCCGAGGAGTGTCTCCCGTGGTCGTTTTCTTGCTTGCCTTTGTATGGGCGTGCGCGCTGTGGCCCGCGTGTGCGTTCGTTTGTATGGTGTGAGCGTGCGTGCGTGTGTATGTCTGTGTGTGTGTGTGTGTGCAGTGTCTCGAATATTTTCGCTATTGAATAAAATCAAAGCTGTGGCCGCCATTTTGAAGCAATGGTACAGCTTGGCTCTCTATTGCCTTTCTTCTTGCGCTGATGCTGCGCTCGACCGACCGAGCGTTGAGGATGTGAAGCGTCTGGTTTTTGTGCTCTCCCAACTTGTGTTGACGCTCTGCATCGTGCAGTTCTGCCGATGTTCATTCTGTAGGTGGTGTGAGCATTGGATCTATACTACAAATCCAACGTGTATTGACGCTCTGCATCGTGTAATTCTAACGATGTTCATTCTATGGGTCGTGTGAGCTTTGGATCTTTACTGCGAACGTCTTCTAGTACATTTCCTAAAATTATGCTACGTGAGCGGCGTCCTTGTTTTTAGTTTGATCATGATCTCAGACATTACTGGCGAGGTACTGTGTTCGATCGCGCTCATAAGTCAGTGGCTCACAGAGGCCATGGAATTTTTATCAATAACATGAAATAAATCCCACCTCGACTTCCTTTTTCTGCGATGTGCAGTGTTGGTCGGATATTTCATGTGTGTATATGTGAGAATTGTTGAGTGTATGCGGGAAATTGTAGATGCATGCGTTATATTTTGCGTGCACGCAGCACCACTTTTGTGTTGGTAAGATGATTTTTTTTCATCATGCGTTTTTTCGCGAGCTTGCATGTGTTGGGATTTTCATTTTTATTCATAAGTTACCGAGTGTTTTGTGATATTTATTCTAGCTCGTGTTGTGCCAGGTGCGCGCATGTGTTTACTCGTGTTCTGTTTGCGTGCCTAACATCTCGAAGCAGAGTAAGGCTTCATGAAAGCTAATAACATCATATTTATTCGTACGGTGGGGTAGTGCTGGTTTTGAGTAAGATTGTCGTTCACAATCTGCATCTTATGGTCTTTGTTATATTTTCTATCAGATGATAGACACTTGTTCGATTCGTGTTCAGTTCGGTGTTGGGGGAACAGTTCTGAGAAAGTACTAATCTCAGTTTTCAATCTTCGACGAAATTCGCGACTGCGAGAACGATTAATTGGAAACTAGAGACTGTGGATTGTCTTCAAGGTCCAAGAAATAGTCTGTCTGCTTCATGACTAATTTTAAAGCTCGAGTGTTGGATGGCGGTTAACTTACGCTTGTACGTTTCTTTTACTGTTGTAGTGGGAGCTGGATTACTTTGTTATTGGATGCATTTTTGTCGCCATTTCATTTGCAAATGAATTTCATGGCGTTAGTCGTTAAGGTTGGCCTACTTTCTTCCTTGTATAGCTTTCTTCTCCCTAACGCGCTGTCACATCAGTAAGCCACGCTAATGCTTGGGTTGCCTAAAGTACGTGGACTGAAAATATTCCATTTTTTCGTAGATCCTAAATTATTCTGTGGGTGGATTATTTAGCAGTTCACAGTGATGAAAACTTAACCTATAATTAGTAATTTTTGCTACAAATTCATAAGGACTCTTTTTTTTTTTTTTATCAATCGTTTTGAAAGTTGGGAAACTTAATTTTGATCATCTCTGTTTAATAACTACATTGTCAACCAGAAATCTTTTTGTGGAACCTATTTCTGAACGTGTGTGTTTCTTTTGGACCACTTGCATGAACAACTTAAGTTCGTGTTCCATGTCTGCTTTTCTCTTTCGGATCAAACTGCACGTGTACCTTCAGCTAGTAATTTGAACAATCTGCGTCATCTGCTTCCTTCAGCCTAACTGTGCTTGCTCTCACTTGCGTGCGTCAGGACTGGAAAGCCCACCAACCGATGTTCTAATGCTTTTCTTTCGAACTTTTATTTGGCTGTGTTATTCATACGAGAGTACTCTCTCAAGCACGGGGCCCACCAACCGATGTTCTCGTGCTTTTCTTTCGAACTTTTATTTGGCTGTGCTATTCGTACGAGAGTACTATCTCAAGCACGGAGAGGTGCAGACTCGGCTGCTCTACACATTTCAGGAATGCCATTCATGCCCCCACCACCACCACCTCCACTACTGCAGCTGCTGCTGGTCGTCGTCTCTTTGGTTCTTTGCTGCTGATCACACAAGACCGTGTCCTACTTCTCGAAGGGCTTGCTTGGAACTTTTATTTTCTGACTGCATTCCAGTTTTCTGCTTATGGCTGTTTCTTTGATTTGCTCGGGTGCTTGCTGCTTACTATGGTAGAATTGTTGTGGAATGCTGAGCTGATATTGAAGTTTAAAAATTACAGAGTAATTGTTGTTTTTGGGGACGCTTAAAAGTTTCCATTTTATGACAACTAGCACGAGCAAAATCGTTCACTGATGCAGATCATCTTTGTATAATTTTAAAAGTGAAACTATATTGCCATCAGGTAGTTAAACGATGGTTTTCACAGTGAGTTCTCTATCATCACAATTTTGAGTGCGCACAGCGAATGTGTTCGTGAAGTAAAGGAAAATCGTTGTATTATGGAGACAGCAATGAAATTTTTCGTTGATTTGTGTTGGTAAAGCTTTATTTGTAGAGCGTAGTACTGTAAATTATTTTGAAATAATCTAATGCAGCCATTCTTAACCTTTCCTCCATG
>JACJUY010000871.1:0-66631 GCA_014220935.1 Platorchestia sp. MABIK | reverse complement strand
TCTCTGCGTAGATTCCACGTTCCCTAAACTCCATACTAAATGGTGCCTTCCTCCTTCCTCTCTTTGGGATCGCCTTTGTAGCGGATAGGGAGGCTTAAACTAACTAATAATCTAATCTAATCTTGAAATAAAATAGGCTTTTCATTTTGTTTCGGATCAAATTTTTTTCGATTCACTGCTGTCCTGTTTTCAGCTCCTACTATTTTATTATTCAATTGCTATTTTATTTCATAACTTTATCCTCAACTTACTGTTTTTTTACACTTTGTGCATCGATTCCTCATTTTCTCAAGTCCGCACTAAGTGGTTCCTTCCTCTTTTTGGAACGCATTTGTTGCGGTTGGGGATGCTTTAACGAACTTAAATTCAAATCGTCATTCCCATACCTTGTTCTTCAGCTTTGTTATAACGTCGAGTTGAACTTAGACATCGCTGGAATAATATTTGAAATTGATTTTAGGCGTAAATTATCGATGTGTAGAGAACAGTGTGAAGAATATGCTATGGTTATCATACATCCTTTTGAAGAACTGGACGCGTGTCTACGTAGTGGCGCCAGCACTGACGTGGATATTCTGAAGTGCTGCATTTCAAATTGACCAATCAGCCGAAATGTGGACCAACCAGGCAGAACCAGATGCTGGCGGAATTTAATCCTGTTTTTTGTTTCTCTGAACCGTCATACCGGTTAAGTTTTTTTTACATCATCGCAAGATGAGTTTGGTGTTGGTTAATGTTTTTCAACTACAGCTATATTTTTCTTACTGCAGCGCTGCTGTTTTCATTGTGTTACATGTATAGTTTTATGTCGTGTATAGGAATATGCTGAACGTGAATTTCTATTTTCAAAATTGCGTGGCGCAAAATATACTCGAGTGCTCTGGGAGCTTTGGATTATTGTCCAGGCTCGCTCTCACATCCTCATTAGATCACAAGAGAGTAACAGTTTTGATTGTACTTACGGCAGTAATTTTTGTGGTCGTGTGGTTTTTATTTTCAGGATATCAATTAGGACATTGAAATGTGTGCTTTTATGGGAGTTTCAATTTCTTTCATGTAGAATCACTCATTACAACAGTTGCTCAGTTTGCCGAACTTCTCGTCCATTAGCACAATTGTTCATTCATCTTTCACTATCACGTTTTTCGGAGGGACTGTGGTATTTTGTGTTTTGTGGTATAAATACGACTGTGGCAAATAGTGTTGTATATTACATATATATATATATATATACACGACTATGGTACCTTATATTGTACTTTGTGGCATATGTACGACTGTGCTCCAGATTCGACTATGGTATATTGTGCTTTGTGGTATATATACAACGATTGTGGTATATGGTGTTTTGTGGTATATATATAGTACGACTGTGGTAAATTGTGTTTTGTGTTATATGTACGACTATTGTGTTTTTGCCTCACATAGAGAACTGCGGTATTGCTTCCATGAATACGATAGGCGGGACAGGCCGTCTGTGAGTACAATTGCTGTTGCTGCTGCACATCGCGTCTCGCAGCTGTAACCGCTGCGTGTCCTACCGCGATCAATACCGCCTCCTTCCTCGTCTTATCATGCTTCCCTCGTTTCCTCGAGCTATGTTTTTTTAGCGCTGCATTCCGATTATTTTGTACTACTGTGATTTATTTGTAGCTAGAAAATTGACGTGCGTTGTTGGTTATATAAGCGTACACCGTGATCTCGAGGATTGTTCTCATTTGCCGGAGATTGTTGTTGCTTTGGAAGGAGGTGTGAAGTTTCTGAGTCATTACTCAGGAGACCTCACAGTTTCTTACTGTTAGGATAGTTGATCACGCTCAATATATCAACATTAGCTCCTATGATCAGATAAGAATTTACTAATTTTTTGTAGTTTGTGGTTTTATCTCCTCTGAGGGGTTGAATAGTAGGTGATGATATAGTGAATTTGTTACAAGATTGTGGAGGTTTCTGTTCCACATCTTCAGTGTTCCACATCCTCTAAATTTCGTATGATAATAATTGACTATCTTGCTCAATACATCAGCGTTAGCTCCCATAAACCGATAGAAATGTGCTAACCTTTTTTGTGTTTCTCTTTATCCCTTCTAAGGGGTTAAATAATAGGCGATGATGGAGTGAGTTTGTTACAAGATTCTGAACATTTCTCTTCCACATCTTCAGCAGCACCTTTTGTGTTTGGTGTGTATCTTGTCTATTCTGTGTACAAGTTGATGCGCTAATGCTTTTCATTATTTCGATGTTTGATATCTTCGTCGAACCTACATTTGTTCACTGACATCTGTAGCGCCGCTCTTGAGTACTTCGTATGAGTTCGTCTCATCTGACTTATTGTCACAGTGAACAGCTGGAACTTGTATTTTATAATTTATACAAGGATGCTTCGTTGTTGTTCATCGTCATTGTCCAACTTATTTGCCGGGTGTTGAGTAAATTTTCAAGTGTGACTTCCTTCAAGAATATTAATACTCGAATGTTCAATTTATTTCCCAGACCAAGCGTGCCTGCGCTAGGTTTGAATGCCTCGTCTGAAAGATTCGTTGTTAGAGCGTAACTGCGATGCCTTATATACCCGTATATACGCGGGAAGTTTTTGTAGATGACCGTGAATGTACGCTTTGAGTTATTTGTAGGCGTTGTCCGTTGTACGGTGCGAATGGTGAAATAATTCATAAGATGGAAGTACACTGCTCTATTTTTTGCTCTAGACAATCCTATTAGTGGGGGATCTCAAGGAAGTTTCCATTTTGTTTCATCGAACTCGAGAGATGCGGATTTTTCTCGTTAGATCCAGCCTCTGTCGAAACACTCTTAGCGAAGACTGATGAAATATTACCTGTACGTAAATGAATACCTGTCTTAAATCACACTCTTCGCTAATCATATTAGTTGTGGCCTTTTCGTGCTCATTTCTAGATCTCCTTTGGAGTACAACTATTGTACCTGTGGTCATTAGTGCTCGCGAGCTGAATGTTAAGTAGACCTTCCTTTTGTTGGAAACGAATGAGATTTTTGGTTTGTGACGAACAATCTCGTTTGGGTTCACTTTCCGGTACCAATGTACCAATTGCTTCCTTTAACTTTGATTTTTCATTACAAAATTCTATCAATCTCGTTTCTATGCGTTGAGTGTTGGGGACACTCCTTGGGCATAAATTGCCCGTTCCCTTAATGTCATACAAAATGGTACTTCCTCTTTCCTCTCTTCGGAGCACCTTAGGTATGCTCCAAACACTTGTAATCTAATCTTCTCTAATCTTTATCAATTCTATCATAATTTCAGTAAAATACTTATATTATTCTATATCACTAATTCTGTGTTATCTATTGAAGAGTCGACTACTGAGTTGTATTAATTACGTACGTCACTTAGTAAAAACGCGTATTGCATCATTTTTTCTGGCCCAATGATTTAACGACCATCTTGAAATATGGGAGCTAAACGTGATGTATCTCGTGATAAATTTTGATTTTGCGTTATGAATAACGAAACTCCTAAGGAAACGCGCGGAAATTTTTGCTCAATCTATTTATCAAATGGAGTAAAAGGTAATCCTGAATTCGTCATGCTTCGTCTCCATTGTTCCGGCTTCACGCTCATTGTTTTGACGCGCGTTTGGAATTCGAGGTTATTATACCGTGTCTGATCATTATCTTTTTTTTTTTTGAGGTTGGATTTGAAATGCGCGTCTGTTTCACAGCCGGAAGGTCCGAAAAATTTTCACTTGTGGAAACTGAAACACGGTTGTTTTTGATGGATCATTGACCATTCACTAACTTGCCCGTGACTGAAGAGGTTTGCTTGGTTTCCTTCGTCAGTCTTTGCCTTGTGATCGTTGCGAGGTTTTGTAAAAATTTAATGCGCAAGAGGCAAAGTAATTTCTTATTTCATTTCAAGTGATTATTTATCCCCTACGCGGCGTAAAAAGTTGTATAGTAAAATATCACTGTGACTTGTATCCGCATTTTGAGATGTTGCGCTGGATTGTTCAAGCATTTGACTCAACAATTCTAATGTAATTTTTGCTGATTAATTTTCAGTTGATTTAAATTCATCTGTGCCAGAAAAAAGCTGAACGTGCTCACAGTTACCTAAAAGCTAGTCATATAGTTGTATTACCAAAGAAGAAAGCTTAAATTGTCTTCGTGAGAGAATATCCTCACCGTACAAAAAGTGATATTTAAAATTACGTAATTTTGTCAAAATGAGGAAAGTTACTTCAGATCTACACCTATCCGAAGATGAAGAAGCTGCAAATGCCCATTCCAATATATGCCACTCGGACCTGGGACTGATATTTCAAGACACTGATGATAGTGGTGATGTGAGTACAAATTTTGATGAGGCTGAATCTGACCCAGATTGGAAATTAGGAGGCGATTGTGACGGCGATGCGAGTTCCTACTCCGACGAAAATGAATCCAATTCAGGCTTCGACGAAGGTAAATCTGACGAAGACGATTCTAATTTTGACATCGTAGAAGATGATTTCCACTACACTAGGATTCTTGAACGGAAGGTAAAGAAAACGTTTGCACTTGTGTTTTGTCTTGAGGTGTGGGGATTGTAGTGTACAGGGTAGGTAGTATTAACAACTTGTGGCTACTAATTGTGTTATTCTTCTATGTATTTTGAACTTGATGTAGCTCATTTCTTCTTGGGTTTGTTTTGAATGACTAAGTAGTGTGTGTAACTGTGCATTCATTGAGCTAGACTTGAACTACTTAGTGGATTGCTGTTTCAAATGCCCGCATTTTCCCTGTCTGTGCTGGAATAGCATGGTAGGAAAATACGTGAGCAAACACAAAACCGGTTTGCTGTTGAGCTGAACGTTTTGGGATAATAATTTAGTTACATTTGTATTAACGAAATTTTAAATTTGACATTTATAACTTTATGACCAGTAAAAGTTGAAGCGACTTTTCGGCCACTGTATGGAGTCTTGAATCAAACGGTATTCTCTAGTTGTGTGACTCGGCCATTTGGGCGGGCCTGTCTGCCGAATCTCGCAGCTTCAAATGAGGTGGAAATAACATTTTTCTAATTTAATGAAAATACATCAAAAGAATGGCTTCAATTTTTATTGTTGAGTGTTTGTAAGGGATTAGAACTGTAACATGCGCTTTTTAGGGAGGCGCACTTATCAAGGATTTGAATGTATTCTTTTATGAATATCTGCCTAATATCATTCATTGATGTCTGTTCCCAGTTCCTTAGCATTGTGGTTGGAACTGAAGGAATAATATTTATTTCGTTTTTATTTACGTGGTGTAGTTTGAATGAAATTTAACGTAAGACGGTATTCTACAGGTCTTTCTCTTTTTACTTTTTGTTCGGTAGTGTTGTATCTTTCGGTTATAGTCGTAGGAATTGAACGAGATAACTTAGTTTCTTTGTTTAGTAAGCTCAAGTTAGAATAGACAATTCTAGAATAGACTCGTAGGTTACGAAGCTCAAACGGACGCGCTTTAAATCCGTCACCCGGCGCAGGGAATAACTAGTCAACCGCCAAGGCTGGCACTGGGGGGTCAGGGGAGGATGGTGTGTGTCCGGAAAATTTCTAAGGAATTTCTTGCTCGTTACAGTTGTGATCTTGAGGAGACCTCCTAAACTGTTAACGGCTGTTGATGTTACTTTGATGGACTTTATGGAGTAGTTTTTTTCCATTTTTGCAAGGACGTTTTGCTTTATTGTGTTTTTGGTTTGCTGAAAAACGAAGAAAGCTAATTTTTTGTGTTGACTTTAGTGTAGAAGACATCGAGGATTTGGATTTGAAATCGTACCTTCTGTATACATAATTTCTTACCAATTAGTGAGTAGTGAGGCAATAATTCGGAACGATCATTTTGTACTAGCAGTAGATTTTCGCGTACCGTGCATACTCGTTTCTGAGCTAAATGAAAATTTATTTTGAATTTCAGTATTACTTATTGAAACGTTACCGTCAACGCTTAAATTTTGATGATGATTCACATCGTAGAATCTGGTTTGCTATCTACTGGTTACGTACCGACAAGTCCTCCATCTTTCGGTCATGGAACAAAATGGAGAGATTCTTTCAAACTTTGCTTGATTCAATCCACGTCATAACTCAGCTTCTTTTATTTTTTGCGAGTAGGTAATTTCTTCCCAAAAAAATAGAGTTTATGAGGTGTAAAGGGCAATGAAAATCCCTCAGGAAAATACAGCTGTTCTAAGAGAATTAGCGCGCGAAAAAAGAAGATGGGGCCCGAGCTTGATTAAGGTAGGCTTTTACTTCTTGTGAATTGAGTAGATTTTTGTTTTGTCAAGATTAATTTTTTTTCCGGTTCCCAACTGTCCTTTGTTCATCACCTCTGACTTTCTTCTTCAACTCCTACATTGTTCCATTAACTTCTTTCCTGACTTGCTGTTTCAATACCCAGGAGGCCTTGTGAACAGATTCCTCATTCCCTAAACTTCATCTTTAATGAGGGTGAGACAGACAGCTTTTGCACTTGCACACAGACCAGATGCACCTTTACGGGGAAGGTGTGAGGTCCAGAGCTGATGCTTGAGTAGGTTTTCTGTTCTTTGAAATGGAATAGCATTTATTATTATTTCGCGGACTACCTATTTTCGGTTCAGTGCTTCCCTCGTTTTCAGCATCAGTCATTTTTATCTTAAACTTTTAACTTTAATAAGCTTTCTTTAAATCTTGCTGTTTCTATGTTTACGGTGGGGACTACTTGTGGCGTAATTTCCCAGTTTCCTTTATACCGTACTAAGTGGCGCCTTTCTCCTTCCTCCTTTGGAAACAACACCTTTGGTGTGGTTGATGAGGTTCTCATCTCGTCTTCATTCATGGTTTCCATCATAAGTCATAATTTTTGTTGTTTTCTCATTTCACTGAATTCTAATGGAAGCGACATGGTATTCCAGTGCTAGCCGTGTGTTCCGTGGTACTTCAGCATCAACTACGGCTTCTGTTTTCCATGGCCTTCTACACACCTGTCTAGTTAGAACGGACACTTATTTCAAACTTTGATAAAGCTTGGATTAGCTAATCAAGTGTTTTATAACAAGAGCTTGGTTTCATTTCAAAAGTAAGGAGGTAGAAATTGTAAATCTAGATTCATTAGGGTCCCGCAACTCGGATCTCTCAAAATGACTCTGTTGAGTCTACAGTCAACTGGAGAATAATTTTCGAGGACCGCACAGATCATGCCTAGCGACTACGTTCAGTTTCATCTTGTGCTGTTCAAGGGTTAAAGTGAGAGATTGTATATTCCATATACAATGTGCAGGTCTTGAAATTTTGTTCTTGTCGAGGCGCATGGGTAGATGAAAGAATTCGAGTGCAGTCTAGCATAATCGCAGCTTGTTCTTCGGTTGGGCAGCCTAGCTCTCTGTGTGGGACACGCCGCGCGTTGAAATGCCTAATAGATGCTTGGCGCTACATAATTTCTGAAACAAAATGGCCGCTGAGGCGTTACTTCTCTCTCTTCACCGACGGACTGACTCAGTCTCTCACACCCTCCCTCTTTGCGTTGTATTACGTCCGATTTCTAATGAGAACTTCGTGGCGAACATTCGATCAGTTGCGTTTGAGATGGTGTGGCGAAATGATCGCGCGTGTGTGACCGAAAGAGGCACTCTTATTCTTCATGCGCAGTCCAGTGACGAATTTCTCTGTGTCAACGTTATTTTGAAGCTTGGTGAAGAGGTGGAATAATACCATTGCTAGTAGAAGGTGTTCTAGCACGGGGACGCACGCCAAGGTAATCCGCTCGCTTTGCCGGTCGCTCGGTCGTTGGTCGCGTCATATCGAAAGCAGCATCTACTGTACCTACCTACACCCGCCACCGCAGCCGCCGCTGCTGCTGCTCATTGCCACTACTAAGACGAAGCATTCGTCGTGCTGTTGCGAGAAACCTCCACATCCTTTGTGCGACCTATACATGCTTAATATGGAACTAAAATCACGTGAAAAATACGAGGATAGGATGTTTGGCTGCTGCCTTTCTCTGGGACTTGCGGTTAGCATAACGTGCATTAGAATATATTGATCGGCGCTTGAAATTGGTTCGGTCCGTTGAGAGGCAGGGAGATAGATGTGGCACGTGTGCGATAAGCATGTGATCTGGCACACCAGCAAAGGCTGCCAGCTGCCGCCGCTACTTCCTGCGAGCATTGCCTGCCTCTGCCCCTCCCTCCTCCCCATTCCCTTGTACCCCCAAATGATCGAATTAAATATACCTAGATCGTCCGTCATTGTGCGCGTGTGTGCGTCTGTTTGTCTCTTCTAGTTCATATTAGACGCCATTTTGTGGAGGCAGCAAATTTCGCCGCTACCTTCTCCCTCTAATATGAGTTTACCCGCTTTGCGGCGCTTTGAGTTTAATGTTGAGGGTTTTACTCTTGTGTGATCCACCTTATAAATCTTGCTGCTGCGCTACTAAAGCAAGCTCTTACTGTTAGATTCGGTTTGTAGCTTTCCCTGCGATGCTTTGTCCGTAGAAATCAATTTCTTAAAAGTTTCTGTTCCCTTGACCAGGAAAAACTTGACTCGTACCCTGATAATTCATACGTGAGCTTGTTGCTAGGTTGCTTCGACTGTCTCGTTCGAGTTAGACAACGCACAGTGTTGGAACCAGTGAATCATTTTCGGAACGCTTTTTTAAGCGCTTAGGATGTCTTAAACTAACATCTAATCTATTTTACCACATAGGAATTTTTATTCGGAGTTGAAGCGACGTGTACTGGTTTCCTTAGTGATGAGAAATCCGGCACCAAAAGCAAACATTCGATTTTCGGATCTGCAGCTAAAGGTTTTGAATGTGTGAGTTAAGGCTGTATTTGCGAAGACATCGATATAAAAGCTGGGAAGTTTCTTAGCATGTATCATTTCAGTAACGTGAACCGTAGCCCTAGCTTTGGGGCATGACATCGAGACGATGTTCTTCACTTTGCTCTATTATTTAATTTCCGTTTCTCTGAAAGTACGTTTTTGCCTCTGGTGTTTCTTATTAATCAAACTCTATGAAAACCCTTTGTATAATATTCCAGTATGCTATCATAGAGAAAAATCGACCGTATCTCGAATATGATTGTTAGCGAACCGCTGTTTCTTGAACATTCAGAATAGTGACACTCTTCGATGAGAGTTGCATCTCTTTGTTGAAAGATCCTATGTGACAAAATTCTCCGCCCAACAGTTCTAAGCGCTGCTAATATTTGTGGTTTTTTTGTTCTATTGTAAGTAATGTTCTATTGTAAGTAATGTTCTATTGTAAGTATTGAGTAATGATGCAAACAGATTGAAATAATCTTTTCTCATGGATTCTTCTCAACTTACCGTTTCGATGCACCTTGTGCATAGATTCCCCGTTCCCTTATCTCCATACTAAATGTTGCCTTGTTCCTTCCCCTCTTTAGAACACTTTTTTTTATGGATAGGGAGGCTTTAACTAAAATATTATGAAATCCTGAGCACGACGTTCTCCCTACGAAAAAAGTGTGCTGTGGTGGTCTCTCCCCATGGGGTTAAAGGACCACCTTTTTTCGGTTCACTGCTGTCCTCTTTTTGAGCCCTTACTACTTTCTTCTTCAACTTGAATCTTGTTTCATGAACTTCTTTCTCAGCTCACTGTTTTTATGCACATTGTGCATTGATTCCGTGTTCCCTTATTTTCACACTCAATGGTGTCTTCATCCTTCCTGTCTTTGAACATCTTTTTTTTGGTAAGGGAGGCTAAAACTTTCTTAAATTTCACAGCATATTGTTTGCCGTTGGTAGAGTAATGATGTGAACAGATAGAAATCCTGGGCAAGACATGCTCCCTACAATAGAAGTGTGCTGGGGGGCCCAAAAGTGTCGTGTTGATGCCCATGTGGGATGTTGGTGGTGGTGTTGTGATGGTGCGACCCAGCCCTCGCCATGTGGTGCGATTACCACCTGGTCTCTTGACAGCTGGTCACTCCCCTGACCTCCTCCCCCTCCCCGTGGAGTCGACGCCCAGCTGGTGGTGGTGGTGAAGGAGTGGTGGGACAGGTGGTGTTGTGGTAGCACGTGGCCTGTCGAGCTTGGACTTTGCGTCTCTGCCTTCAGGCGCGTGCTGTGTTAGCGCTCCTCGACCTTGCTTGTGCTTGCGAAAATAACCGTTTCCTGTTTTCTGCGATTTTCCTTTGTGGAAAAAGATAAATCTCCCAAGGACTTTGATTTCATTTGTTTTTCGGGATTAAATGAGTTTCTTACGTTCATTGGTAGCAATTGTAAATGAGGTTCGATGACTACTAGTTTGCGTCAGCGTTAGAGGTTCATTTTACCAAACCTATTCAAGTGGGATTGTTTTTATATCTGAACTCGTCTTTATTTTACCAATGCCCAGTGTAACATGCTGAAACAACTGTTCAACTAGAAAAGTAACTCGAGTCGTAAAATTTTCAGAATCACAAATTTACCTTCGTGCGAATTAATGTTACCTATAAATGTCAGTACGCCGATGCAGCGGGTAACCTCCGTTCTAGTCGGCGAGCAGTCACCCCTTGCTGTGGTCGGTCAACTCTCGTATTGCTGGTGTGCCACGTCTCCTCAATTCCTGAACGGCTTTGTTGCCACGTCTGTAAAATTACTTGCTCCTTGTCCTCACACTCGACTGTAGACTCGTATTCTTCCTTGTTACAGGCAGCTGTCATGTTTTTAGCTAAATTTCTTGCCTTTGTCTCTATAATTCTGTCGAATTGTTTTTATTCGTGTATTGGGTTACCTGAACTCTTCATGAGAAGTGATATTCTAAATAGAAAATAATTTGTCGACATGAATGCAAACGCTTTACCGATTAGTTCTCACTGCTTTGTCCATTCTGTTGACATATTTACTATCAACATTCCTCGTGATTTATCCGGAATGCGTTGTTCTCGTTGATGTCTTGATTGCCTCATTACTCAAGAGTTACCAATAGAATGTATTGTTTTTCACGTACGAAACCATACTCCCTCAGGGAGGTACAACTTTTGTATCTATGGGAATTAAAGCGCTCCTAGGGAGAACATGTGTGAACTCGAGCTAAAGATTAGGCATGCCTTCCTTTTATTGAAATAGAATAGTTTTATTTTGTTTTGTCGTTGACCGTATTTTTTCGATTCCCTGCGGTTTTGTTTTTTCAGCATCTGCTACTTTCTTTAATTTCTATCTTGTTTCATGAATAGATTCTCAACTTGCTGTTTATATGCATCTTGTGCATAGGTTCCGCGTTTCCTTGTCTTCATACTGAATGGTGCTTACCTCTTTAGATCACCTTTGTTGCGGAGAGGGAGGTTTAAATCAACATCTAATCTGAATCATTTTCTGACTGAACTGTAAGACTAGTTTCAAATACTAAGTTAGCTTTCTTTAAATAGTGGTCAATCCTTGGGTCTTGCATACTATTGCTTTTTTAGATCTGATGCCTGGATGAATCGTCTTTGCATGCGTCTCCTCACATCGCTATTGCTTTCATAAGTATTAGCGCTGAAGTTTCAAACTGGGTTTGCGTAGGCCATCTTTTTGTTGAAATCGTGTTGTGTTGTTTCGTGATGGACAATTTTTTGTTTTTAGTTAACTCCTCTCATTCTTCTCTGCACCTAGCATTTTCTTTAACTTCCGCCCGGTTTCATACACTTGCATCACAATCCTGCTATTTCTGTGCACAAGGTGTGGAGGCAGGGCATAGATTCCTCATTCCCTTTTTTATGTACGAATTGGTGTCTCCTTCTCTTGGAAGCACTAAGTTAGTGTATGCCTCGAACCCAAAAAATTGTGCACTTGAGACAAGGAGGAATGCACCATTAATGTATGTAAAGGGTAAAGGAATAAAGAATTTATATACGAGGTGTAGTGCTACAACCTGCTCATGGAAACAAAATTGTACGAAGTCCGTAGAACGAGACTTCAGTTGAAGAAGAAAGTAGTTGGTGCAAAATAAACCACATTGGGCCTCGAAAAAAGTCCGTAACGAAACAAAAACTCCTATTTCATTACACGGAAGACCTACCTCGCTTTCCGCTCGGGACCTAGCATCTTCCCCTGGGAGCTTTTATTCCCTTATGTTAGTTTGTCTCTTTGAGACAATATTATGCTAAAGACAATGGATATATTTTTGATGAAATATTCTTACTTAGTGTCTTGGAATTTCCTATTTTTAAGTGATGTATTTATATCTAACCTTCACCACCTGCCTTCATTTCCGGATAAAGCTAAGCTTCCTGTGGTATGCACTCGTCGTCGTTGGGTCAACATTATGTGTTAGCTAATTTACTCTAATCGCATGTACTAGCTCCGCTCGTTCAACATGCATACTATCCTCTTTCTTACTGCGGTATCTCATCTCTAAAAACGAAAAGAGCCTCTCAATCAGTGTAGCTGTTCAATCGAGTTCTCTCCAAATGAGATGTGAGTGAGCAGGAGCAACTTAGACTGGTTGCCCTGCTGTAATGGAAGCTCGCCCGCCCCTCCTTCTTCCTTTTGAAACTCCCCCTCGCCTGCTTCCATTGTTGAGAAGCAAGTCCTCCCTAACCCTCCGCTCTCGTGTTGCTTTTCCCAGCGGCGTCATCGTGTTTTCCTGGAGAGATGTTTCAGAAGTGACTGGGTGAGCGCTACGCAGCTCCGCGCTAGATAGCTTAGTAATTTTAAATGTTCTCTCAATCGCTGGCGTCGTTTCATTGGTGTTTTTCTTCCATGCTGGGTCGATACCCTGAGCATCCCTACTCCTTTATTGACGTTTCCTCGTTGAATCTATTGCTGTTAAAAAGTGTTCTACCCTAACTTAGTTTAAATCCTGCATTAAACGATTAGCGGCTACGCCGCGCGTGTAACAGGAACATCTGGTGTGATGACGGAACAGCTATGGACGCTTTGTGTACCGCTTGTGTGTTTCTCAGTCGCGCTCTCGGTTCACTGCTTGCACACGATCCGCTGTTCGTTCCGTGTACGTGAACGCTTATGGACCGTGTACGTACACTGCTATGGATCACTGTGTGTCTAGTTCGAGTGTGACCGTGCTCAAGTAACGCCGACCCAGCCAACGCGCGCTTCTTTATTCCGTGCTCTGAAAATCGGTTTTCCACTGTGTGACGAATTGTATTACATTCGTGTGTAATGAGCGAGTGAGATCATGACGAATTGATGTTTTATACGTCGCTTCTGCTGTGATTTGTCGAAGATACTTCACTCTTCTCAAAAATTAGTACACTTTTTATTGATTAGGGTTGCTTTGTGAGTGTTTTCACTTATGATTCTAATAAAAGCCATATTATGCTTGAATAAACTTCATCCTGTAGCCATAATAGAGAACCTTTTATGATTTAAAACGGGAAACTAAGTCAGCCATTAGTATGCGTAATGCACTAAAAATTTTACAATGATAATGATGTAGAAAATAATTTTGTGTCACATTAAAATTAAAATTTCGGAATCATCTAAATAATTTCAGTGAAGAAAAAATTTCAAAAATGTGTTCTTCAAAGTATTCATTATATTAGAAAGTGCTGAAGTAACACTTACTTTGCTCCTGGTTTTCCAGTGAAAGTAACTGAATTTGTATCTTCCATCACAAAATTATTTTATTAGGTCAGTCTGTTTGAATTTTTCTGGATGGTAGATATAAACTTTTGCTCTCAAATACTGAAATATGAATGAAAAACATGTATGAAATGTTCTTACCTGTTTTTGTAATGTTACATTGCAAGTTTTTAGTTTGTATCAAATGTAGAAAAAGGAGGATAATGGGACTAAAAAGATGACTCTTTGATATGTTAATCTTGTGTGATGTGAAGTTAGAAAAACCTGGCATGACTGGTAGAGGCCTTCAAGTGGCTTATCTGGTGATAAATAGTATTGAGATAACAATTTATGTGTTGTGATAATTTTGTCCTGACTGTCACATAGAACATTTCTCACCACAAATTTCATTTTATGTCCCTTCTGAAATATAGCAGAAAAGTCATTTTGTGTCATGACATTCTTTTTGATGACAAATCAGGCCTCAAATTGAAAGCTGCACAATTTACCCATTGCAAGTACAAACTATGAATGCTAGCATCTAACTCTGTTTTAGTTGTACTTCAGGTTTACTTGCTGTAGTTTTGTCTCAGAATTGTACAGCTATAAAAAAGTGAAAAATTCCCAATTTTTGCCATGGTAATATAAAGAGTGAACCACTCTGTGATGAGAAATTTCTAGTCAATGCTGTTATACCTAAAGGAGTGTTGTTATATTAACTTTAGTGCAACTGAACAAAATGCAACTCAAAGAACGAGATGAATGCGCAGCTATTGCTGACATGGTGAGACTTCTAGTATAATAAAGATACTGGAAGTGTGATAATTTAAGTTTATGATTACTCTCTAACAATATGTAAGGTGAGGTAATGTTTCCAATCAAAATACTACTGCATGATGGTTCATGAGCAGTGTTGTTCATGTTTTACTGTCTAAAAATAAAAGGTATAGTTTATCACACCTTTTTGCTTAATGCTGTCAAGTAGATATTAATCTTGGCCTTATGTTTCCATCATAGAGCAAACTTATGACATTCCTCTTTCAATATACTTTGGATGAGTTGATGCCAGTGAGCAATGGGTGAAAAAATTTATTCTCCATTCAGAGGGGTGTGCTGAAAGGATATGTTCTTGTCAGTAAGCGCTGAGTTAATTATTTTTGTGGGATCTGTACCTTTCATTTCCATGACTAACCTAGCAATGCATGTTGCTGTAATTTATTAGGCTGTGTTTCTGAGGCTTTATTCCTTTAGAGCATACAACTGTTGTATCTGTGGGAATCGACACTTCCAGAAGAAAAATGAGGGATCCCAAACTGAGATTTAGGTAGACCTTATTTTGTTGAAATGATAGTTATTTCATTTTTTGCTACAAACCATCTTGTTTTGGTTCACTGCTATCCTGCTTTTCAGTATCTAATGTCTTCTTTTTGTTTCACAAACTTACTTCTAACTCACAGATTATATGCGCAGGGGATCTTGCGCTTCATATTTTGTGCATCGATTCTTCGTTCTCTTTCTATACTAAATGGTTCGTTCCTTGTTCCCATCTCCAAAGCCCCTTTGTTGGGGTTAGGAAAGATTAAATTAACCAGAAATCTAATCTTCTAAGGCTTACGTTTCCTATTTCTTCATCTGTTTGTTTTTCTAATGTGATTTATATAAAAATGATGACCTTGAAAATTGTTTTTAGTTCTGAAATTTTACATCAAGATTCTAGAAAAATGTATGGTCATTAAGGTCAGTCATTTCTGCTTGATTTTTTTAAAACCTATGCAGAATTGCAGTTTTAGGATGAATGGGCTTATTTGGAAATGAAAAAAAATATGATTGTATTAAAATTATTTCTATTAATTCATCCCTCAGGGGAAAACAAATATTCTATCAGAATTAACCCTTCCTGAGGGAAATGTAGAATCATCAGCTGGAGTTAGGTAGGTCTTTATAACAAAATAAAAACCCATTTTGGTCAAGTTAAGGACCAACTTTCTTTGGTTCACTGCTGCCCAGTTTTTCAGCACCTACTACTTTTTTCAACTTTTGGCTTCTTTCATGAACTTTCTCAACTCACTGTTTCTATGCACCTTGTGCATAGATTCCATGTTACCTTATATCCATGTTAAATGGTGCTTTCCTTATTCCTCTCTTTGGAACGTGTTTATTGCGGTTATGGAGGCTTAAATTAACATCTAATCTAATAATTTAACATATGGAAGTATGTTTCTGTAATGTAGTTTTGTAGTAGGGTTGGAGTTATCAATACTGTTGCTATATTCCCTACACTTGAGTACTCTAGGGAAAATTAAATTCTGTGGGAATATTTTGAAAATTCTATTGCGTTTGGCCTGGCCTTGCCTTAGAAAATTCCCATGCAATTGAACAGTGATTTTGAACTGTGAATCAGGAATTGAAGCTTGATTCTATGTGATTTAGCTTCATTCTTATGATTTTTTATCATGCTGTTGAAATAGAGATCATTTTTAACACTTTGGCTGTGATGCGAGTATCCGTGGTCACTTCGAAAGTTTTCAGAATGCTGCTGACTAACCAGTTGTCACAAACTCAATTTTTATGAGAACTGAATCAAAACTAAATGAAGGCACAATCCAGTTAATATTTGCTATTTTCAAAATTACGTGCTTTAATTGGCTTTGAACTTGAATTGGCTATTAATGTTTAGTCTTACCTGCCACAGCCAATGTGTTGAAGATCTACAAGCTCAAGAACTGTTTTGTGACAGAACAGGATCATTACATAGGATGCCCATTAAGCTTGTTTGAGAAGACCCTGACTCACAGATGCCATTTCCCACAGCCCCCTGGTGCATCTCCTGCTCTGGAAGGGTCAGCTCCCAGCACCCCCGACTCTGGCACACCAACCCCCAAGAAGAAGAGGGTCAGAGCTCCACCTAAACCTAAGACCCCCAAGGCTCCAAAGCCTCCCAAGGAGCCTAAACCCAAGAAGGAACCTAAGCCCAAAAAAGAAGTCAAACCAAAACCACAAAAGGAGATCAAAGATCCTGCTGAACCTAAGCCTAAAAGGGTCCGCAACAGGTGAGGGCTTGTGTTAGTGTTTCTGGTAATGTTTTGGCTAGCATGTGAGGAGTGTGTGTTCAGTTTGATTAATACTCTCAGCAACATTTCATATTTAGTAATATTTTTGATAGGTTTTTGTTCAATTTTTTTCTAAATTGCAACGTTTTTGAATGGGGTTGTACTTTCTTGAACGAGTTTACAATTTTTCTGTTCTTGTTGATATTAAAAAAGTTGATTCTATGTTTACCTTTTCATGTATGTTTCATGATGATCATACGTTTTTGTACGAAAGAAGTCGAGTAGTGGCCTGATTCCTCCTTCTCATCTAAACCCCTTCAGTAGCTCAGTAGTCAGTTTGAAGTGAATCTTGTACTGTTAATGAACTGGTTTATTTTGTAGGCAAATTTAATAAAAGTTGATAAAATTCTAGGCTATTGACAAGTTTTCTCGTGGTTTGCTCAAAGTCCTGATTTTGTTCTAGTAATTTTGTATAAGGAAATCTAACTTGATCAGTTTCCTATTAGGTTTTTAACTCATTTAATTTTGTAGAGTGCCTGTGAAGTTAGCTAAGAATTTTCTTTGTTTCAACAGAACACCAAAAACTCCCAAGGATCCAAATGAGCCAAAAACGCCTAGGAAACGGTGAGTGTTTAAATCCTCAGATTTGAGCTTGTGAATAGCACGAGCAGAGAAATTTTGGGATAGTTTCACGATTGAAGAGCCCCTTGTGCGGCTAAATTGTTGTAAGGATGAGTGCAAGGCTTGTGTGAATAATGTGAATGACCAAATTATGTTACTGAACTATGATATTTTCAATCAGGTAACTTGAACTTCTAATCATGATACGTTACTTAAACTTCTAGTGATGATACGTCACTAAAACTTCTAGTGATGATACGTCACTAAAACTTCTAGTGATGATACGTCACTAAAACTTCTAGTGATGATACGTCACTAAAACTTCTAGTGATGATACGTCACTAAAACTTCTGGTGATGATACGTCACTAAAATTTCTAGTGATGATACGTCACTAAAACTTCTAGTGATGATACGTCACTAAAACTTCTAGTGGTAGTACGTCACTAGAACTTCTAGTGATAGTACGTCACTAGAATTTCTAGTGGTAGTACGTCACTAGAACTTCTAGTGGTAGTACGTCACTAGAACTTCTAGTGGTAGTACGTCACTAGAACTTCTAGTGGTAGTACGTCACTAGAACTTCTAGTGGTAGTACGTCACTAGAACTTCTAGTGATGTTACAAAATGTAGTTACGGACCGCAATTGAAGGTAATTATAATTGCATGCGTGAAACAACTATTCACGCCTCATAATCTTAAAACGGATGAACTTGTAGGTAGCATATATGTTACGTTTTCATTTCGCTGTAACGTGTAATTTTATATTTGTTACGTTGAAATTCATAAATGCGGAGCATAACGTTCTTGTTTTTTTTATATTACATCAGATTGTTGTTTTATCTTGTAGGAATCGGGGTGGTAAGAAGGCAGAGGATGCTAAAAAAGCTACGGAAGCAGCAGCAGCAGCAGCTGCAGCCGCTGCTGCTACTTCAGCAGCTTCTGAAGACGTGGCAGAGGATGGCGATTCAGTAGTCCCTGCTGAAACTGAAACGGATGCTGCTACCATGGATGTTGATGCTGAAGATGAAGCTGCTGCGCCTGTCGAAGCAGTTGCGGTTGTGGAGGATACTGAGCAAGTTGAAAAGGAGGAGGACATGGAAGAAGAAAATGCTGGAGAGGGGGACGAGAAGCCACTTTCCTTTGGTGCCGCTCTCGACCAAAGTGCTAAGGTAGATATTGATTGCTTTGCACGGTTCGGCGAGTGCACGAATTTGCCTGTTCGGCTCTTGCGTGACACGATATGGACCTAGAACTTTGTATATTAATTGAAGAATTGTGTTTCGCCATTACCTCGGGGATTCAAAAATAATAGTAGCTTTTGTTCGATTTATAAGAGTCTAAACTTCAAAATATTTTGTCTATAATGTGTAGTACTGCTTTGGGCTGTGGGATGTTAAGGTGCTTAAATTTTTTTCATGTTCGAGTATTATTTTGGCTTTTCGAGTACCACTATTATACCACCACCATTATTATTATGTTAACATTTCAAATGAAAGTACAATCTTCATAGTTACATTATTACTAAGATTTTTTACTTGTATGATTTAGTTTAGGTAACTACATCCTCAGCTGCTAATATGCATAATTTTTATGTGGTTCAGAATCCTTTTCAATTAAGGAATTTGCCATGTCTCCTGAATTGTGCCTTCATCATTATTTTCTTGGTAACAGGAACAACAAGAGCAGCAACAACAGCTACAGCAGCAGCAGCAGCAGGCCGCAACACCTAAAGCCAAGAAGCCTCCTAGGATCCGCAGCACTGCTCCTGCCAAGAAGAAACCTGCTGCCAAGTGAGTGCTCCACATTGTTCCTGGGCAACCCCTCAGGGGATACAACAATTGTATCTATGGGAATTAGAACTCCTAGAGGAAAAATGTTTGAGGTCCTAAGCTGAGAGCTAAGCGGGCTTTCTTTTTGTTGAAATAAAGTGTCTTTTTGTCACGTTTTGGACCACTTTTTTTCTGTTCACTGCTGTCCTGTTTTTCAGCACCTACTACTTAATTCTTCAACTTTTATCTTGTTGTTTCGAAACCTTTCTTCCCAACTTACTCTTTCTATGGGATGGGAATCTGGTTTCTGTGGTAATACACATAGTGCTTAGATTCTGCGTTCCTTTAACTCCATACTAAATGGAGCCTTCATTCTTCCTCTCTTTGGAGCATTGTAATGATTAGGAAGGCTTAAATTATTTTATTATTTAATCTAAGGTTTGATGCGAGAGGTAGACAGTAGAATGAATAGACCTCAAGAACAGTGCGCTAATACAAGAGTGCATGCCTAGAAAATGTCAGATAAAGGAGCTTGCCTGTGAGTTATCACGTGATTTTTATCTCAGAGACGGCCTTGGTTCTCATTTGGTAGTCTTCCTTGAAAATTGTGTGATATTGGAGAACCATGTCTTAACGTGGCTGAGGTGTTCGAAATGAAATATCCAACCCCTGTTGCAGGATGCTATGGAGTTCTGGGTCTCATATCAGAAAAAAAAGTGTTGAACGACATTGCTTTGCTGTTGCACAACTTCCCTGCTTCATTTTTTGGTCAATTTTGCAGATATTAAGGAAATAGACGCGTACTATATCAGACTTTTCAAATGTTACCAAGTATTTCGCTCCAGATCACGTTTATTTAGGAATATTCCGTGATAAATTTATTTCGAGTTGCACGTACTCATTTGATATATAACTTTCCACTCAACTTGAAGATTAACCTGGTTTGAGTAGTGAATAGTAGGTCACAACTCTTGACCTAAATGACTACTTTTTCGTTAGAGTTACGTTATACTGTGCATGGTTTTCACAGGAATTTTTTCCTTTTTTCAGGTTGACGTTACCCACTAAGCGGAAAAGGAAGAGACGCGGTTCGGAATCAGATTTCTCTGATAATGACGAGTCAGCTAAGAAAAAGAAAGCGGCTGCTAAGGAAGAAGAAGACGATGATCCTAACAAGCGGAGATCAGGTCGAAATCAAGGTAAGAAAACGGCATGTTGTTTGTGTCGGTTATTTTTTCGTATTCTGGGCTGTGTTGAGTCATTCTCCCACGCTATGACATCAGTAGTTTTGTGTAGGATGACATCACTGAAATACAGAAAACTGGTTAGTTTACGGGTGAATTCAAGTGAAGTAACCCCATCAAAGAGTATATTTGCTCAGCCATTATGTTGTACAGTAACCCGTCGCCTTTTTTTCGGCATGGTAAGATTTAGCATCGATCATGGGAAAGTTGAAATAAAACTTCTAACAAAATTAGCGATCCCTCTCAGTTCAACTAGTAAGCTTTATGAACAATTCGGGTTTCTTTGCCGATTTCTATTCCTGTTCACTGGGATGGTAGAGGTTGTAGAATTTTTTATGGATAATTCTTTATCTCACATTCACAGGGCCTCTAGTGTAATTAGTATTAAGATATTTCGATATTGAGGCCCATTTTTTTTTGCACTTGTTTTGGTCAAAGTTCTTTTGGACTTGTTAGGGGCTGCACCCGGAGAGAAAAAGAAGGAAACGGAACCGTTATGGTAATTCTCAAGTTTTATTCCTGTTCACTGTTAACAAATGCTGTTCTTGAATGGTATATTTGGCTGTACGGTAAACGTGAAGTTATCGGTTTCTTGGTTCAGTTAATATTTCAAATATTTTTGTTTCAGCCCTCTCTGATATTCAAATTAATTGCTGCACTAATATTCTACAACAAAATTGGCGGTGTTGCGCAGGTTCTCGCAAGAAGTACATAGACGAGCTAGACCTGGACTTGTCAGACGACAACGACACGCCTGCCAACGCCCCTGCCGGACCTGAAGGAGACCGGCCCAACATGGTCTATGTGGTGAGTGGGCTCGCATCTTTATTGCGCTTGTTGTGCCGTCTTCGTTTAACACGTTGACTGTGATGGATTAAGCTGAAGTTCAACTCAATTTGAAGTCAAAAGTAGTAAGTAATTTTATAAATATCTAATATTAACTGGGTCTGTAAAATACCATTACACTTAAAAGATTCTTTAAATATTTCAAACGACCCACCGATGGGTCGTTTTGCAGCAGGCATGTCTCAAGCCCATCGCAGGCAACGTGTTAATTTACTGGTGTGCTGTAGTTTCTTCTGAATCATTTTAATTTAATGATAGTGACGGTTTTTCTGTAAAGAGTTACGCTTTATTTTCGTTTTGTAGTATTTTTTTGTACTTTTTTTCGTTTTTTTTTACCATGGACTTTAGATTTTATTTGAGTTGTATATTTTTAGCTCTAGGTTTTTAGTCCAAATTCATGTTTTTGAGATGCGTCCAGTCATTAATTATTTCCTGTATGTACGTTGCGTAATATCAAATGATATCCAACTCAGCTAGGCCAGAGCTCTAGTCTTTAGTTTGAGCTTTAGTTCCCTAGACGCCCTGTTTGACTTTCTACTCACATTTTTGAAGGCGATGGATTAGGTACTAATGGCTTGCAGGAGTTCTCATGTTTTATGTTGCAATGGTTAATAATTAGCTATACTTGGACGTACATGTCCTCCAATGCCGTTAATTTAAAAACTGAATATCCCATTTGTTAAAAAAAATCTGAAGCCTATATTAAATAAAAGTATACACATCAATCTTAGAAGATTATGCTGTGCATTACATTCGAAAATAAGTTTTGTAGGATTTTATTTCTTTCAGCCTTTTTGTTGTCTAGTCTCTATTTCATTGTACTCGTTTGCCAAATTTACAGTATTGAACTGTAAAGGATGCAAAGAAGTAGGGTTGATCTTTTCTAATTATGATTCTGTTTTCAAGGTTTGAAAACCTGTTCTTTAGGTAAGGTTTAGCAAAGTACTCCATGGAGCTCGAGCATTATCACGTTGACTACGGAGTGGGTCAAATGTGTACCACTAGGTAAATTGTTCATGTACGCACCAATGTAGATGTAGAACATTTCAAATATTTCGCGATCTCTTTTTGAAGGAATTTTACCATACGATAAAAATATTGTTGAGCACTTATATTTTGTGAATTTCTTGCAAAGGATGGAAACTTATTCAAGCAAGTAAGTCGATTTTACTATGCTGTTTTTTAAAACCTTTGTAAATCCACTTTACGACCCGCGCAATCGTAGTCAACGTTTTTAAGTGTCAGTGTGTTCAGGTAACTTTGTAGAGTCGTTGTTCTCTCATTAACTCCAATTCTGTGTGATAGTGGAAGCATGCCCGTGTGACCACTTTTCCATCGACGCCGAGTACTGTATACTTACTATCTCTTTCACAGGACCCTAACAACGAGGACTCAATGGTGGTCCAGTTCATCCTGAACATGCGTATGGGAGAACGTGAAGTCATCTCTGACTCTGAAGACGAAAACGATGACGACGAGAAGCCCGATACGTCAAAATCTTCCGAACTCCCAAAAGACGAGTCTAAAGAAGAGACTGACCAGCCAGTAAAAAGCACTGAAGAAGCATCTAATGTCCAGTCTGTTGATGAGAATGGCCAGACTGATGCTGAGCATTCAGAGCAGAAAACAAAGGTGGATGTAGATAGCGCGGAAGTGGTTGAAACGCCTGCTGAAACAAAGTCTCCTGTGAAAGAAGCATCGAAGTCCGAGTCGCCAAGAAAGAAGAAGTCCGCGGGAAAGAAGATTCCTGTGGAAGAATATTTCGTCAAGTACAAAAATTTCTCTTATCTGCACTGCGAATGGAGAACTGAGGAAGAGTTATTGAAAGGTGACAAACGCATCATTGGTAAAATCAGGCGTTTCGCGCAGAAGAGATCAGCAAGCATGAACATCATGGACTTTTTGGAAGAGGAATCTTTTAATCCTGACTACATCGAGGTGGATAGAATTCTGGACTCGTCAGAGACCAAAACTGAACCCGGTCAAATCGTCCGGCACTACCTCGTGAAGTGGAAGGCTTTGCCTTACGAGGATTCCACATGGGAACTGGAAGATGATGTCGACATATCAAAAATTGAGGCTTACAAACTCTTCAAGGACCCCCCTCCTCGCAGTGAGCGCAAAATCAAGAAAAGACCTTCACCGAGCGAGTGGAAGAAGCTAGATGAAAGTCCTATTTATAAGAACGATAATTCTCTCCGAGAATATCAATTGGAAGGGCTCAATTGGCTAAACTTCTCGTATCATAATGCCCACAATTGTATTTTAGCTGATGAGATGGGCTTAGGTAAAACAATCCAGTCGTTAAGTTTTGTTCATTCTTGTTATAAATATGGCATTCGAGGTCCCTTCCTCATTATTGCTCCTCTTTCCACGATCCCTAATTGGCAGAGAGAGTTTGAGAGTTGGACTGACCTAAATGTTATCGTATACCATGGCTCACAGGCGAGTCGTAACATGATCCTAGAGTATGAAATGTATTTTAAGGACGAGAAAGGCCAAAGAATCCCCAACATTTTCAAGTTCAACGTACTCATTACGACCTTTGAAGTTATCATCACCGACTGTGTCGAACTCAAGGAAATTAACTGGCGAGTATGCATCATTGATGAGGCTCACCGTCTCAAGAATAGGAACTGCAAGCTCCTTGAAGGCCTCCGCCTGATGCACCTCGAACACAGAGTGCTGCTCTCAGGCACGCCTCTCCAGAACAACGTCACCGAGCTATTCTCCCTTCTGAACTTCTTGGAACCTTCCCAGTTCGCCGACCAAGAGGCTTTTATGAAAGAGTTCGGTAAGCTGGAAAGCGAAGAGCAAGTCAAGAAATTACAGGCCCTACTCAAACCCATGATGCTTAGAAGAATGAAGGAAGACGTCGAGAAGAGTCTCGCTGCGAAAGAAGAGACGATCATTGAAGTCGAGCTTACTAACATCCAGAAGAAATACTACCGCGCTATCTTGGAGAAAAATTTCGAATTCCTGAAAAAAGGAGCCTCTTACGCAAACGTTCCTAGTCTCATGAACACGATGATGGAGCTGAGGAAATGTTGTCTTCATCCGTACCTGCTCAACGGCGCTGAGGAGACCATTCAGTCAGACTACAAGGAGATGATTGGCCACAACGTGAGTGAACCTATCGACGTGTACCACAATGCTATCATCCAATCATCAGGAAAGATGGTACTAGTGGACAAACTCTTGCCTCGCCTTAGGCAAAATGGGCACCGTGTCCTGATCTTTTCACAGATGGTGAAGCTGCTTGACATCATTGAAGACTACCTCATTTTCAGAAAATTCCCGTACGAGAGATTGGATGGTAGAATTCGTGGTAATCTCCGTCAAGCTGCAATTGACAGATTTTGCAAGCCTGATTCTGATCGTTTCGTGTTCTTATTGTGCACAAAAGCAGGTGGTCTTGGCATTAACTTGACCGCTGCAGATACCGTCATCATTTATGACAGTGATTGGAATCCTCAAAACGATCTGCAAGCCCAGGCTCGATGTCATCGTATCGGACAAAAAAAGAATGTTAAAATTTACCGACTGCTCTGCCGTAACACTTACGAGCGTGAGATGTTCGATAAAGCGTCGCTGAAGCTTGGCCTGGATAAGGCTGTCCTTCAATCCATGAACACGGACGCTAAGCCCACCGCTGCTGGTGGAAACGCACTCGGCTTGTCCAAGAACGATATCGAGGATCTTCTGAAGAAAGGCGCTTATGGCGCCATCATGGAAGAGGATGCTGGAGATGACTTCTGTGAAGAGGATATCGACCAAATCCTTCAGCGTCGTACAACTGTCATTCAACACGAAAGCGAAAAGGGCTCTAGTTTCTCCAAGGCATCATTTTCAGCTTCCGCTAACCGCTCTGATATTGATCTCGAAGATCCCGACTTTTGGAAAAAGTGGGCTAAGAAAGCTGACATTGATACTGAGCTTCACGAAAAGTCTGGAAAGGTGAGGGAACTCTCATAATCGTGATTTTAGTTTGTTATATTTTAAGTTTGTTAGTCTGTATATGTTCAATAGGTTTGATATGATGACAAAAGGTCATGCTAATACCGAGGGGTTGCTTTTAAAGACAACCTCGATGCGTGCAACTTATTCTCAAACTCTGATGATTAAATTGATTTGTGTAGTACCATGATTCCATATTATTTGGTCCTAAAATGTCATGCATTCTTTCCGCAGCTCATAATGGAAGAGCCGCGTCGACGAGCTCAAATTCGACGCTACGGTCATGACGAATCTGTGGTGGACTGCAGCGATTTGGAGTCTTCAGAGTCGGACAAAGAAGGCAAGGAGAACAATGAAGAAGAGGAAGAAGAGGATGGCTCAGTAGGCGACATCAACATGCGCAGTTTGAGAGCCAGCAAGTACCGCACGAGAGGAAGTCGAGGTCGCGGCAGAGGAAGTCGTGGCGGCCGATGGGGCCCGAGAAATTCCAGGTTTGCTCCTGAAGAGGAGTTCAATGATACAGATGAGGTCCGCTATGGTTATTGGAGCCGTTCTGAGTGCTTTAAAGTGGAGAAAGGTTTGTTGACGTATGGATGGGCGCGATGGAAGGAGATCCTGAAGAGTGCGGAGCTACGATCCGCGTGGAGCGAATCACACGTGCAAGATTGCGCCAGAATGATTCTCTTGTATTGTATTAAATTCTACAAGGGTGACGACAAAATTAAAAGCTTCATATTTGACCTTATCGCACCTACTGTGGACGGAGAAACAAAAGTTCATCGCAATCACATTGGGTTGTCAGCGCCTGTTCCCCGTGGGCGTAAGGGAAAGAAGAAATTACGTGAAGCTAAGATGGTGGCGTCTCTAATTGAAGGGTCCGACTGGGCCAAGGACGAGAAATTTGACCCTGACATCCATTTGGATCAAGGCTACTCGCGTCACCTTACCAGGCACGCTAACAAAGTTCTGCTCAGAGTCAGGCTTCTGTTCTACATCAAGCAGGAGATCGTCGGAGACTTAGCTGAACAGGTGCGTTTTTCTTCTTTTATTAATGGATAGTGTGGCGTCTGAAAAAATTCAACGAAGTTAATAGATGCTACTTGCGTTACGCAAGCTAAATTGTTTACGGAAAGGTTCTTAACTTGAGTTTACGTGGAGTTGATACTTAGTCTACCAGTGAAATCCTGAGAAAATACTTAATTTGCTAGACAAAGTAGTGTTCGTCACTCATCATTGAACAGGAACTGAAAATCAATTGACTGCTATTTACAACTTTAAATCAAAGTCTTTAATTCTTATGGCTGTAAATACAACTATAGATACGATGGTGTGTCAAGTATTTCGTCCGATACTTGTGTTTCAATGCTCTTGGTACATTCCATGCTAGGGATTTGTTGATTTCTTTTTAAAAGAGCCTCATTGCTAGGGATCAGTTTGTTCGATCAGAGTTCACTAAATGAAGTCCTTTCCGTTAATAGTGTACGAAGTACGAATTCAATGACACGATTTAATTAGTACTTCCACGACCTTGTGTGTAAATAACAACGCATTATTTTCGTAGATCGAAAACGGCTCCAAGAGCTGTGACATTCCAATCTTCCCTCCACCGACGGAGCTGCCTCCCAAACCGTGGTGGGACGCCGAGGCTGACAAGTCTTTGCTGGTGGGCGTGTATAAGCATGGCTACGAGCGCTACAGCGTCATGAGGAACGACCCAGCCTTGTGCTTCCTGGTGCGCTGCGGCCCGCCCGACAAGGCTGCGCTGCAGGCCGAAATGAGCATAGCTGTGTGAGTGTCGGGACTCCAGCGTGCGTCTAGTGTTCCGTAGTTCTCGGGCTGACTCCAGTGTTGCGCTGGCAAAATCGCTTCAGAATTGGCTTTAGTTATTTTTCTTGTTATTTCCTAACTTGTTTCCATATTTCAACGTACGACTCTTGAAAGGCCAATCACTTGTTTATTCGATTCACTTTCTGTTCGACGTGTTCAGAAGCGAAGAAGACATGGAGAAGGAGGACAAAGAGGACGAGAAGGAGGACGAAGACTCGAATCACACGCCGCTGCCTGGGAGCCCTGCGGTGTCGTGCTCCACGACGCGTTCGGACGAGGACAAGACGGAGGAGAAAGACAAGGAGGAGGGCGGGCAGGCGGTACGGCAATACCTTTCTTACCCCAGCACCTCCGACATCAACGGGCGGCTCAGGCGGGTCGTCACTTCCTACCAGCGCAGCAACCGCAAGATCGAGATGAGGAATGAGGTCAAGGTCAGTTGCCTGCCCCTCTCTGTCTCCACTTGAATGTTTAACACATTGACTACTTATTGGGCCATATGTATACCACTATGTAAATTGCTCTTTTACGTTCCAATTTAAATGAATAACATTTCAAGCATTTCATTTATTTTTTTTAAATGAATTTTATCGAACGAGTTAAATATTATCGTGTACTTGTACATTTCTTAAGAAGGATGAAAACTTATTCTAGCAGTTGAGTCGATTTAACAATTCTGTATCCTACAACAAAACCAAATCATCTGCAAGAACCATGGAAACGTTGTCAACGTGTTATCACGTTTAAGTGCGGCGAGTTAAACCTAAATTCAACATTCAACTGAAATTAGAGTTAATTTTAGAGATTAAATTTGAAAATAACAAACACTAAATAGATCGTGCCTTCATTTATTTTCCATTAAATTAACTGCTGGTCTGTCAGTAGTATTGTGAAAATCCCCGGTGGTCGCGTCGCACTCAAAGTGTTGAGGAATAAACAACTTGGCTTTCTATTTTGTTGCCTTGTTCTTTTCAATTCTGTTCATTTGATTTGTTTTAGTGTAAGTTTACGGTTGCTAGTAAACGTATTCGTTGGTTTACCTCAAGTTTGTTCTATGTCTTCGTCTGATTTGTGAGCTTTTTGAATTTGCTAAATTTTAGTTTTCAATCTCCACGCTTCAAATCAGTCCAGTTGTCTATACCGTTCTGCTATTGAATGATTTTTAAGTGATGAAATTTATGAAAATTTGAATTACGTTACAATTTGAGCGATAGCATGATTTCTGACTTGACTCGTCCTTCAAGTTCATTTTAAAAATCGACCTTCCAAAATTTCAATTTTGATAATAAATAAATGTGATGTTTTATCGATAGGGCTTGGACCACTTCCTGGCTGACAAAATCCTGCGGCGAGAGCGCATGGCGGAGTACATCAGGGAGAGGGAGCTGCGCCGCTCGGACTACAACCAGCGTCGCTGGAGCAACAGAGAACAGGCAGAGTTTTATCGCACCATCTCGACTTACGGTGTCGAGTACATCAGGTACGCCCTAACTGTCAAGTGTATTAGGTACGTCTTCTTAACTTATTTCTACTGAGCAAGGTTTTTTTACGTGTGTTCTTGGTTGTCAGGTATCTTGTATTTTCGTGCTTATTTTCCACTTATGCTTGGTGTATGTTTTCTAGAGGTGTAGCTCATAAAGGAACGTCTAGAACGTATGTTTCGATGCTCGTCTCAACGCTAAAATATGATGTTCATAAATAAAAGGTCTTACTTTTCTTTGTTTTAATATTTCAAACTGAAATCAAAATGTCTATAAACACATCAAAACAAAATATTTGAGGACTGGGCATTGAAAGAGGTTGTTTATTTACACCTTGCATGCAGAAAACGTTCCCTTACTTTGTTGGCAATTATATTTATTATCGGGTGTTAACAACAAGCTTGTTTTAGATTAGGACGGGATTTGTGACTTCTGTGAGACGCAAAGTTTTTTAGTTAGTGCTAACATTACCGATACGATGCCGCTAGGCGTGACAGCTATGACAAATACGAAGGGGGACTACAATATTTTTGATTTTTCAGAGTTCTTGCATTATTTTTTAAACAGCAGTTATCTTTAGATAATCTATACTTGTTAGAAGTTTACTCAATCGTAACAGAATTACGCATGACGCCTTCGATGAGCTTGAAAAGCATGAAACGTTAACAAAAGCGAAATTTTTCTTTCGACTCATAGTGATTCAAAACGCTTCAGTACGAGATATCTGTTTATCTCTTCGATTGACTACACCAACTGACGTGAAATGTTTGCCTCCATTTAACTGTCGGCGTTGTACCCCAGGAAAGAGAAGCGCTACGACTGGAGCAAGTTCAGGCAGCTGTCTCGGCTGGACAAGAAGTACGACGAGACCTTGTCTGAGTACTTCCGAGCGTTCATGGCCATGTGCAAGCGCCAGTGCGGCATCAGACTCTCCGAGGGGGAAAATGCCAGTAAGTCGTCGACCTGAAATGCAGCTATTGTTTTTATTCTACAGTAATTAGCTTTGATTAATATGGAATAGAGGCAAGCAATGAGGATGAAGACTATATCAGTGGCGTGTTAAAATTATCCGACTGGTGTTGTCATCTTGATCATGCACGAAAATGATGTGGATGCCTGAAAAGGCAAAATAGTTACCAGCTTCTGGTATACTAATTGTAACAAATAATTTGTTAGTGAACCATGAGTTATCTTATTTCTCTGAGAATTGTAATCAGTCAACTTATTCCCATAGTAAACTTTTATTTGCCTTCAATTTTTCATATCATCTCTAAATTTAGGAGCCAATTCTATTTAACTTTGTTATCAAGGGATCTTAGCTATCGGCTTATCAGGAAGGTTTTAAATTTCAAATGCTTCACACGGTAGCCTAAGGTTCCGAATTACATATTCTATAGTTCAAGCAAGGTACTTCAAGCAAAAATTCCTCGGAGCTCGACCTACCCAGCCTTATTTCATACTTGAGAGGAAATTATTTTGTTCTCGTTGTTTAGACGTGATTCATGAAGGCTGTATAGTACTCGTTTCTTTCTCATTCTAGTGTGGCTGTGGAAGGGGAAAATGTTAATTCGTTCTAGCAGAAGTCAACTTACGAGAGAGACTAGGCTAAGTTGTATAAGGTACTAGTCAAGGGTCTAAGGTGCATAATTGGGTCAGTGTTACTAGTATGGTTTGTCTGAGCAATTCGTTAATTGCCTCGCTACATAGTGGATGTGTGAATTGATCTCTCCATGACTTTTCCAGAAATTTACGCTGTGGGTGTGGACCGTTTGCCCGAGGAGCGCGCGAGGCGAGTGCTGGAGCGTGTAGACCTGCTGAACAGACTGCGCAACGACGTGCTTCCAAGCCCGTCTTTGGAAAGCGCCCTCAAGCTCGCTCTGCCCTCCAGAGACATGCCGGAGTGGTGGATCCCCGCCAAGCATGACCTGGACCTCATCAAGGGCGTAGCGAGGTAAGCTCCAGCATATTTTTTTGTTTTCATGTAATCCAAAAACAAACCCAAGTGGACTCATTGTGACTCTGTACTAAATTCGAGTGAATGATCCTTGGAGAGCGAAAACATATACAATTATCAACCTTCTGACTTACAGCGGGATGTGTATTGTCTGTAAAGCGCTTGCAACTTGCCTTACTTTACTTACGCTCATGTTATCCACGAGTTTCAAATCTCTTTATAACGAGTCGAATCGATGCTCTCTTCTATAGAAGTTTTTGCTCTTGTCATTCTTTATTGGTGCTCTGTCTGTAAAGGTCTAAATTATGCAAATTCATATTGTTCAGTTTCATAATTGCAGTTCTATATTATGTCAGTTGTGCACTCCTGTAAATGTCATACTACAATGCTTGTCTGATCAATATTTTTTAATCTGCCAGTGTAATGTTATTCATGAGGTGATTAAATTGATAAATGCGTGTCTATTAGGCTCATTTCGTGTGTATGTATTTTTTAATTTGTTGGAAAAATTCATGGAATTGTAAAATTTTCTTACTTTTGGTAATTAGGACATCATACTCGAGTTATGTTCATTTGATAAGGTTTTTATATTATCTTATATTTCACTGTCAGATGGTAAGAAACTCATGTCTGATATGAATGTCATTTTGTTTCAGGCATGGTCTTGGCCGAACAGATTACTACATACTGTACGACAACGATCTTTGTTTCCGAGAAATCATACGGCGCCACAACTCGGGAGAGCCTCTCATCACGGCTGAAGAAAAACGAGAACTCATGCTGAAGTTCTTTCCAGAAAAACTGGAGAAAATGTCAAAGCCATTGCAGCAAGAGCGACAAGCTGAAATTCTACCATTGCAGAGAAACAAAAGCGAAGATTCCAATAAACAGGAAGAAAAAGTTCCTTTGGAAAACAAAGTTGAAGAGAAGGCCAATGAAGATGAAGCTGTTTCAGAGGATAAAGCTGTGTCTGAGGGTAAAGTTGTGGCAGAAGATAAATCTGTGGCTGAGGAAAAAGCTGCGTCAGTGAGTAAAGATGTGTCGGAGAATGTAAGTGTTTCAGAGGAGAAAGCTGCGTCAGAGCAAGAAGAGGAACAAATGAATGAAGATGCGCCAGAGGTTAAAGATGTACCGGAGGTTGAAGGTGAAGCACAAGATGGCGTGTCAGAGTGTAAAGAAAATGAGCAGCACTCGGACGAGAATTCTGTTCAAAATGAATCCCACAAAACTGTCGAAAATGAGAAAGAACAGACCACTTCTGAACCTCTTCAGGGTGAAACCGCACTTGAAAGCTCTGTGGAAACGAAAATTGACGAAGTTGAAGATCAGAAAACTGAAGGAACTGAAGCTGCTAGCAACGAAAATATAGACCCGCAGGCTGAAGAGTCGCAAAATTCTGAAGTTGTAGAAGAGCCTGAACCAGATGCTGAAGCATCTGAGAAACACACCTCAGAAACCATATATACTGAAGATTCTGCAATGGAACTAGACAGAGAACACTCAAGCAGTTCCAAAGAGCTTGAAAATGGAGCAGAAGAACCGAAAACTAATTCTGTAAACTCTGAAAACACTGACAATAAATTGAAAGATTTGTCTACTGCTGTCAACTCAGATACTCTAAACCAAGAAACTAATGCCGATGAAGAAACCGTTGAGCCTCAGGTTACGAATTCTGACGCTCCTGAGCGTAATGAAGAAAACAAACCTGTTGTGAAAGAGGAATCTGTTCAAAAAGCTGAATCTTTAGACGTAAAAAGCGAAGAGAGTAGTGGCTCTAGTGTAAATTCCGTGAAAGAGGAAATTAAAGTCGAGGAAAATAAGCCTAACGTTGAGCTGCTTGCAGTCAAGAGTGATCTAAAACCGAAGGACGCGTTGCTCAGCCTCCAGCAGATGGATGAAGCAATGGCAAAACTGGGAGCGGCAAACCTCGACCCTCTGGTGACAACTGAGCCAACTGTGGCCCAGCTCCTAGCCCAGTCTGCCGCTAATCCTATCAAGTGGCCCAAAGAAAGAGCTATTCAAAATCGAGTGGAGCATATCATGTATGCTGTTGAGAAAAGTAGATGGCCTGTTGACAAATATTTCCAAACTACAGACTCAGAGTCGAGGGATTTACTCATGCAGCATCATCAACAGCTGCAGCATCAACACCAACAACAGCAGCTTCAGCAGCAACACCAGCAGCAGATGCACGAGTCAGAAAGACGAGCAGTCGATGCTGAACTAGAAAGGGCTCAATTACACGCGTTGCTTCACCCTAATCTGCACCACACTTTGGGTTTGAACAAGGCAGGATTGTCAGCCAGCAGCATACGCTCATTCTTGGAATCTGAAGGCAGGGAAAAGCTTTCACAGAGCGATAGCAATGCTCTTCGTCAGCTGCAAGCTCTTCAAGGTTCGTTGGATTTGACCATACGGCCTGTAAGCAACAGCGCAGCAAGTCAAGCACAGCTTGAAAGCATGGCTTCTTTGGCACCACCACCGAGAAGAGGTCCTGGTAGACCACGATTGGACGATCCTCTGCGGGCGGCAGAGAAAAGGATGGCTGAACAGCTCCACCATCTGCAACCTCAGGAGAAAAAACGAAGGAAGTTAGATGAAATTGTAATGGGACTATCTAGTAAAAGCAAAGGACCTGATCAAATCACCTCTCTTCCTAAAGATACAAACCCGCTTTCTTTGTTACGAGGGTCTGCCGTGTCGCTTTTGTCTCGTGATAAAAGTATTCTCACAAACGCTATTTCTAGTCCGCGCCTCTCCACTAGTATTAGTATATCTCAGTCATCGGACCTCAAGAGGCCTGACAGTAGAGAAGGGCCTTCCACTCCACCCAAGTTAGGCGCCACTGGAGACACACCGAGTGGTCGGCTTGTCAATAAAACTGACCTGCCTCCTGGCATTAGCTTACCGCCAGGTATCGAACTTTACAGACCCACCGAAAGCAAAGTTGATAAATGGCTTGAACAGCACCAGGGCTACTTGGGTGAGACCACCTCTTCTCCGTCTAAAGATAGCTTATCTTCCAGTAGCAGTTCTAGTCGCAAGCGCCGCTTAGAAGACTGGAGCAGTCAACTTACTGGTGAAGAACACGTTCCACTTATACATTCCAAAACCGGGCAAAAAGTGAGTACTTATTTTCAGTATTGCGAATTTTAAATTATATGTATAACAATTTTCCTTGACCTAGCAATAATTTTATAATGTTTGTAAAAATTTAATTTTGTAATGTTACGGGTTTAAAAATTAATTCGTTTCAAGTAGTCATGAGAATCATCTCCTTTCAGATAATGGGCAGTGATGCTCCAAAACTGAGGAACCTTCAAATTTGGCTCATGGATCACCCTGGGTTTGAAGTGGACCCCAACTGGGCCGAGACCATGACTAGAGAACGACTCCCATCCCTGACCACCAGCTTCCCTGACATTCACAAGCGCCTTGCCGACAAACGTTTCCATCACCCTAGCTCTTCTCCTAACCCTCCTGTGAGCTCCCCTGCAACGGCCACTCCCCCATCTGCCTCTCCTTCTCCCTACCAGCCTTCCCCGTCTCCTAAGAGCCATTTGGACCCTTATGATCTCAGAAATCCTCTCACGCTCTCTGCTTTAACAGGCATCGACCCTAAGATTCTTGCCTCTATCGACCCCAAAACTTTAGCCTGTCTAGATCCTAAGATGCTGGGTGCATTCAAAACCCCCAACATGGACAGCAAATTGCTTGCTAGCATGGGGATGGATTCAAAACTTTTCAATATGCCCACTTCCCGTGCACAAGATTCTCCAAAACCTTCCACCTCACATTCTCCTAAAAATGATAGTAGAAATCTATTAGCTGGATTGGACCCAAAGATTCTTGCTGGTCTAGACCCCAAAATGCTTGCTGGTCTGGACCCCAAGATACTGTCTAGTTTAGACCCCAAGTTAATGGCGGCCTTGCTGGATCCCAAAAGCGCAGCAGGTCCGAGTGGGAGCGGCACCACCACACGCAACAGTAGCCCCAGCCCCAGTGGTAGCACCAGCAGCGCTGGAAAGTCCCGCAATGCTCACCAAACTAGTCCTCCACTTGATTACAAAATGTTAGCGAGCATGGATCCAAAACTCCTGGCCAATCTCGATCCCAAGTTGTTCCAGCATTCCGGTTTCGACCCTAAAATGTTAGCTTCCATGATGGGAGCTGACCCTAAAATGTTTGGTTTTGATCCTAAAATGATGGGTTATAACTTGGATCCGAAATTATTGGCAAGCCTTGGTATGGATCCTAAAGTCTTGGCCAACCTTGACCCCAAGTTTTTAGCCAGCCTGGGTCTTGACCCCAAAATGTTTGGTGTTGATCCCCAACTCATGTGTGGGATGGACTCGAAAGGCCACTCGAGTAATGTGGATACCAGAATGCCTGGAGGAATCGATCCTAAAATTCTAAGAAGTATTGGCTTGGACCCCAAGGCAATAGCTGGTATGGATCCCAAAATTTTGCAGAGTGTTGGTCTAGATCCCAAAATGTTTTCGAGTGGAAGCAGTGAACCAAAAGCCCCTGCTGGTTTCGACCCTAAAATGCTTGCCAGTCTTGGGTTAGATCCCAAAATGCTTGCTAGTATCGACCCAAAAATGCTGAGCAACATGGGATTAGATCCCAAGACCATGGCAGGGCTCGGATTCGATTCAAAGGCCTTGACTGGCGGAGGGCTCGATCCAAAGTTGCTTGCTGGCGCAGGTTTAGACGCTCGAATGTTAGCAAGCATCGACCCCAAAGTGATGTCGAGTTTAGGAATTGATCCTAGAATGTTTTCTGGTCTTGACTCCAAAGCAATGGCTGCTCCAGATACCAAACATGGTTATGACCCGAAGATGGGAGGTTTTGACCAAAAAGTGCTTGCCAGTTTGGGTCTTGATCAGAAAACTCTTGCTAGCCTAGATCCAAAAATGCTTGCTAGCATTGGTCTCGATCCGAAAATGTTCGCTGGTTTAGATGCAAAAAGTCATCGTAATCAGAAAAAATCGAGTGAAGCTCGTAAACCTTCATCGAGCAGTACTGACCCGAGCAAGCTCATGGGAGGATTGGACCCGTCTTTACTGGCTGGAATGGACCCGAAGATGCTTGCCACCCTAGGCATTGACCCCAAGCTTTTGGGAATGGATAGCAAAAAAAGTAATTTGAGCAAAGAAAGTAAAGGATTATCCTCACAATCTTCCTCTATGCCTGCCACTTCCATGGCAGGTCTCGATGCCAAAACCCTCGCTGCTCTGGACCCAAAAAATTTGACTTCTTTAGATCCGAAGATGCTTGCCAGCTTGGGCATGATGGATCCTAAACTTTTAGCCATGTATGGTGGACTAGATCCAAAACAATTCGCTGGGTTAGACCCAAAGCTCGCTGCTGGTTTCGACCCTCGAATGTTAGCGGGCCTAGACCCTAAACTATTGAGTGGCATGGGGGGCGTTGACCCGACGATGCTGATGATGATGGCTGGTATCCCTGGTATGGGTAATCCTTTCATGGGCGGCTTGCAAGGATTCGGCTTGCCTGGTCTCGGCATACCAGGCATGCCCAGTGTCAGCGAGTCGCATGCTTCTTCATCGAAGAGCAGAGATGGCGGAAGCTCGTCGAAAACCTCTTCTGCACAGGCAGCAGCAGCTGCAGCTGCTGCTACCAGTCAGGCTGGGCTTTTGTCGGGTATGTTCGGAGGCGCTTCAGCTGCCAGTTTACTCTACCCTCACCTGGCAGGCATTCCATCTTTCCCTGGGATGCCTCCGACCTCTTCCTCTTTGCTTAATGGACTAACTTCTCCAAGCGGGAGAAGCCAAAGGTTGGACTCGAATCAGGATCAGCGTAGTAGCTCATCGAAGCAGCCTCAATCCAAAGACAAAGTTAACTCAGGATTCTCAAAAGAAGAAAGAAATATGTTGAAACACATGAAGGCTGATCGGCTAGCGAGAGAAGTGGACTCTCAGCCATCGGAGCCGCCCCAAGATTTGTCATCTCCTAAAGTGTCTCAGGAGCAGCCTGAGAACTTGAGTCGTGCTAACACTCCGGGGACCGCATCATCTTCATCTGTGGTCGCTGAAGCTCCTTCTGAAGCAGCTGAACAAGATGAAAAGCAGGAAGAATAAGTTGCGTTTCCAACTTCATATCGTTGAGTTTTGTATGACAATGACTACATTGGGCGTTTAGTAACGAGTCTACAGTTCTCGATGAATGATGACAGTGCGGCCACGCTCTGAGCTTTTCGTAATGGAATGGGTATATCATCATAGGTCATAAATTTCCCCTCGTTTCCACAATCTAGGTGTTATGATGAATATTCTTGAGACTCGGGTTACTTACTCCTTTTTATTGTACGAAGGTATTCCAGTGGACACTTTTAAATCTATTATTTATTACTTTTATTCTCGCCGGTTTCGGCCGTACTTCAAACTAGTGTGAAAGGCTTAGCTACGCTTATGTGAATACTGTACCTTTAAACTTTGCGTTAATATGTTTACATTATTCGACAAGGCTCGTTTCCACACTAGGTTTTGTATCTCAAGGGACTCACTAATTTCCTTCTAACTCTCTGGGCGACCTTCTCTTGTAACACTGTAATCGTAGTACTTTACATTATGATACGCTTTAGATCACGGTCGATCAATGATTTTTTGTTGATGTGAAAACCCCATGTACTCTTGACTTGGATGTTGAAAAGTATTTATTATTTTTTGAATTTGTGGGTGCCGCTCGAGCTTTGTATTATTGTTTTATGTGACTATTTTATGATGAATTCAAGACTTGCAAATGTACTTGACTTGTATACGTTGACATTTCCACGATGTATGATGTGTTAGGAGCTGTGCTTCGATCGTATTCACGTGACAAAACTGTGATACTCACTAGACCGACATCTCTACTTGAGGCCACAAACAAAATGTTTGTATTTGTTTAAACTGGCATGATCATTGTGCAGGTCAGAGAAACATCCCACTGCTGACGATGGTAGTTGTCGAACAAAAACGACCGTAATGTAGTATTGCGCTAAGGACTTACCTCTAGATCTGATTAGAACTAGCTAGTGAATGAGGCATACTACTGTTGAAGGTATTTCGGGAAATAAATAAATCAGTTCCACTGTTCCGGTAGAAAACACATTGTATAGTTAGCAAGTCTTTGATGTGCTTTATAAAGGAAGTACAACTTTTTTTCTCGTTTTCTGCTAGGAAACCTCAACTCTCTTGCATGTAAATACTACGATAATATTGAATTTTGTAAAACGTATGTAAATGACTGTTCACTAAATTGAAGAGGGAATATAGTGAACATGTTTTATATAAGACGCATTTTATTGTCCTAAATACTTCCTACAGTTTTGAATCAGCTTCTCATCTTTCAACGTAGTCTTAAGCACTCACGTCTCTTCTTGTACTCTGTTGTACTGCAACAATTTTTGCGTTTACTTAATTCCATTAATCTCCAATATCTTAATAGCTACCGAGCTGCCCCCCTAATGCCTCAAGTTGAAAAGGAAATTGTTTGAGAGAGAGCTGTGTACATTCGACTTGTAGGTTTGCTGTCAGCCGAGGAGATTTTGAACCTTGTCCAGTTCGGCATCAGACATCTCTTAATTTGTGTCACGACTCATAGACAGCCAGTTGAGTTTTTGCGCTTACAAGAAGCGTATAACAACGTTAAGGAAAATGGAGTTTTGGAACGGGTACGTGTGGCTGTGAGAGAAACGGCTTCTTTTGCCCTTCAGAATTTATTCCGAGAGGAAACTCATACGTTGAAGTAATAGACACCTAATTCCGACAAATCCGGCTAGAAATCTTATCATCGGGTAGCGTCCTGAGTTTTACCCTGTTTTCATGAAATCGCCACTCAGCCGAGCGAAGTCGCCTCCTCCTACGTCATAGGAATTTCTTGCATTCGTTATCCCCGAGCTAAGGGTTAGGTAGGCTTCCTTTTTGTTGAAATAACAAATGTTTTTGCTCTGTTACGGATCATCTTTTTTCGGTTCACTGCTGTCCTGTTTTTCAACACCTACTACTTTCTTCTTGAAGTTTGATCTTGTTTCATAAACTTCTTTCTCATCTTACTGTTTCTATGCCCTTTCTGCGTAGATTCCACGTTCCCTAAACTCCATACAACATGGTGCCTTCCTCCTTCCTCTCTTTGGATCGCCTTTGTAGCGGATAGGGAGGCTTAAACTAACTAATAATCTAATCTAATCTAATCTGCATTCGCAATCAAGCTATAAGCCAGCACTAACTCAGAATGCAGCTGCGACAGGCTTCGTCTTTTCAGTGGTAAGAACTAGCTTCTTGAAAAGCGCGAACTGTCAGCGGAGATCTTATCGGGATGAATCCCGTTAGAATCTTTTCCCTGATTGAGATGTCTGGATATGCTTCATTATCCACGTGTTAGCTACGTACATGATGTAGTCGTACTGTTGAGCGGACCGCGTTGAGGCTTCCGAAGAGTTTCATTATTGCGGGCAAGTCGCTCGGCCATAAATGAGTGGTTTGGCAGCTATCTACATTCGAAAGTCACGAATCTGGTAGAAGCTACATTGCCTAACCTTTGTCAATATAGGGAATTGTGGAATTGAATATTTATCTTCAGATTCAAAATGAACCGAAAATGCCTTTTAAAATTTGTGAATGATCAATAAAACTACTTTTGCGAATGCACTTACCCTATTTGTAGTAATGACCAAGCTATTCCCCTAACGATGGAGATGTAGCATATTATTATTTGCTGTGGCACTGTTGACCTCGTGTGTTCGCTTTGAGTAGGTTGACCATCGGTACGATCAAGTCTTAGTTACAACCACGGTATACAATGGTCACAACGCGCTGCCAAACCGATGCTACCTACTAACAGTACAGTAGCTATTTGCTTATTATTTTGGGTTTGATGATAACCAATTCGAATTAAATAATTTTTTTTTGTCAGACTGGTATCGAACTTTGAAATGGGTCGATTAGCCCCTGCGCTTCAGTTTTTCAAGGTAAGCTACTGTTAATTTTTTTAAAAAATGTCAATAAGAATGAATTTTTACTTTTTTTATTCAACTCGGAGAGGAAACACTATTTGCGGTGCTGAATCACCAGGTAGAAGTTAGAGGGAAAAGTGTTGTAATGGTACAACGCATAACTATAAACTGGTGTCACAGTAGGAACTGTGGGGCGTTAGATTTTGGCGTTCGGTCTATTTCGTGTACACTATCGACAATTCCTGATGGTAACTTTCTATACATATTGAGGACAAAATTTGTGAATGAAGCATCTTTACGCTAATCAACCATGAATATTGTGTATCTCGTGTGCTAGAACATACAACTGATTTTTGATAATAGCGGATTCGGATCATGCGGATACCCGCGATCAGCGAAGCTGCCATCGGGCACTAGTCGTGGTTGACAATGAAGCCATGAAAATTTTTCTTGTACGTGCCTGGAGGAAGAGACAGTGACTGGAATGAGCCAGTCATGTAGAGTGGGCTGTAATAACCCACCATGCCTGGGGATGGTGTTTTCACGTCCTGGTTATCCCAATGATGCCGTCCAATGGCAGCTAGTGACAAGGATTGGTAGATCCTGAGTAGTGTGTTACGCAAGTCTGGTACACAGGCGCTGAACTCTTTTGTGTGAAAATTGAGTGTATTGCGGAGGGAATTGTAGGCCGTTACAAAGGGCCCCGACGCTGTCGGCCCTCAAGTTCAAGGGATTACGAGTTACGACTGCTGATGGGCAATGTGGGAATTTTAGTTTTGAACTGCATGAAAACGTATCTTATTTCTTTACTCATGTGAAATATTAAAATTGCCAGAGAATTTTAATTGCCTTTTGTAGAATAGAAAGTTACATTTGATTGCAAGTTTTGCGAAACGAATTTGACTTTAAGCAATAATTAACAGCATACCTACTTCCATATGATTTTCAGAAATGTGGTGCACTGAAACTATTGTATCGTTAGGGTATTAGTTGAAACAAATTTCAAATCATGCATTATTTAAGAAATGAACTTTCAGGAACACTTGAATTAAGATGAATGTTTTATATATTTTCTTTTTTTGCTAATTGCTTGAATAGTAGGTAAGCACGTGGGTATAAAAGTATTTTAGAGGTTTAGTAATTTGGCTTACAACAAATGTAGGATTGAGAGTGACGCTATCAATGAATGAATCAAACTTGCTTTATAGATGAAAGAATCATTTGAACACACTTTAGTATGTTATTATTAATTAATATTTTACTCTTTATGGAATTAGTGCTGTGGACTAAAAACATTCAAACATGTGAGGCTACATGAGATGTACAATTTTTGGGCTGTGCTAGGGGTTTTCGATGCTTAATTAAGACCATTCATTTTAATGATTTATTGTTACGTACTTCTAATTTGGCAATTTTTTCTCTGAAATTGGTCATCAAAGAGGAATGTATGTTTTGCAGATCCTTTTGTTTTAGAAGCTAATCAACGTGTATCTAGGATACACAGTTAACATTTATAAGTGTTAAGCCATGCCACATATGTTGTATTGGTTAAAAACCTTCAATAATATGGTTTGAAGTTTTGGCTAATACTAATGCATTTTAGTACCTTCTAGGAGGATAGGATGAACAATAGGTTAGGTTTGTTAATCCTATGCTTTGGAGACTTGCGCTCTGAAGGAGACACTGTTAGGATACTTCTATTTTGAAACATATCATGATGAGGGACAGTAGGAAATTCAACTCACGCTTTTGTAAGAAAATGAAGATGGAGGCATATGCAGATCAGCTTGGGAGACTAAGGTAATAAACAGTTGTTGAAAACGAATCATCTTAATGTTATAAGTAATGCTTTTTTTAAAGCAGCAATCATTCTATACTCCCAAGGGGAAACAGGAAACATAAGGATCTGTAATCATTTTCATGAGTGTCACCATAAAAATGTTCTTTTATAGGAATAAATTTTCAAGAATTTTCAAAATTAATATAAAATCTAAAAATTATTTATTTATAGCTTTGAAAAGTTTTACAGAGCTATACTTTCAGTTTTTAAATTAATCTTATGATAGACAATATATTTAACATTGCCTTATGGCTTACTGTGGCAGTTTTTACTAGGTTAGACAAAAAGGTCAGGAAATGCTTTTCTTTCCCAGTCCCTCAGGTTTATGAATTTGCTTAGCAATTATTTTCTTAATTTGACTACTATTCTTTACAGCATGTTGTTAGGTTTATGAATTTGCTTAGCAATTATTTTCTTAATTTGACTATTTTTCTTTACAGCATGGTTGTATGATAAAAAAAAATAAGTTTTCTGGAAGAAATGTATTTTAACACGTTGCAGTATTGGCTCTATTTATTTCATTAACTGGGTAATCACTGTCAGTACTGTCACTCATAACATAATGCTTGATATAATTTTTCAGTGTTCACCTTTTCTAGCAAAAATTACATGTTGGAGCCAGTACAATTAAAGAATGATTGCTGATGAGTGAAGTGGCAGGCAAATGAGAGAAAATTCTTCCTAGTTTAAAATACAGTACTTAGATTCTCTTTTCTATTAGAAAATTTATTTTTCATTGGGTATTTTATGGGCATTTTTTTTCATTTGTTGGGTGATTGTGTATGACAACATCCCTATGTCTCTAAATATCATAACTCTATCTTAATGCTATTCAATGGTTTTGCTATTTGATTCAAGAAATCAATTAATTAATTAACTCAAATTGATTAAAATAAATTTATCTGTTTATTAATCAACATATGTATTATCTGAAGTTTTGCAATGTGTGTAAAGTATTTTCAGTCTTAAGAAATTTTTCACTGCTCCATCAGGGAGAACTTGTGTTACTTAAATAACTTCCTTCAGGGTCCAGGTTCTAGAGGTGCTCACTTGTCAAGAATTATGTGACTTCAGTTGTTCCTATTTCAAGATTTTGAAAGTCTTGCAAGGCATTAATCCTATATTGCACGAAGTAGAGCTGAAAGCAGAATACGTAGCTTTATTTGTGCAAAAATAGCTATCTGTGTATGTGCGTAGCAGAATATTATACGTGCGTAGCAGAATATGTGCAACTAGACAGAAAAACGTAGGTTGGTCCATGTAAACCTACAAGGAGTTTGGCAGTCATCCCATGGCCTCTTGACTAAGCTGGTGTGAACATGGTCACTACATCTCTTATGTCTGAAAGCCTATCTAATCATTGTGCATTTTTGCTGAGGGAAAAAGATGCTCATAATAGACATGTGATAGAATCATGTGTTATGAAAACTTCCAAACCAGACCAGATTTAACACAGATACATGGTTTGTTCAAGAATTAACTTGTAAGTAGCAGAGAAATAAATCTGCATGTTCTTGGATGTATGTACTACTTACAGCTCAAAATAGAATGCATCATCAATATACTGATTGAATTTGTAGAATCAAAGTCAGTGATGGATAAAATATAATTTTCTGACAGTCCTTGGATGATAGGTTTTGCTGTTAGGCTTTGAATGTAATTTTACACTAAGAATTTTAAATTACTATTAGATACTTCTTGTTGTTGCTCTCAAATCTATTTAGGAATGTAGAAAGAAATGCTTGGCAAAATCTGAATTTTTAACACAAAGTAACCAAAATTTAAAACAAATTCATAATGTGGTCCAAATAATGCTTGGAATGTAAGTATATATGAACAATTGTTTATATTTCAGATGTTACCATGCCAAATCAGAATGCAAATAGTAATGATCAGTCAGATTTGGAGAAAGCTGCTGCTGAGTTGGACTGGATAGCAGTGCATGGATATGGAGAGCAGCCAGCTCAGGAAGGGATGAAAGGACGGACAATGCAGAAAGTGAAAGAAAACCCATTTATTCCTTTAGGTAAGATTTGTACTTGTTTCTTTCAATGGTCAAGTATTGGTTAATTCTACTGCATGCTATCATGTTGAAGAGCTCAACAAATTCAAGAAGATTATATTTTGCATATATGAAGAAAATTTCTTGATCACTGGAAACATTTTTGTGTATAATTATATGTTTGTAAAAAATAAAAATAAAATTGAATTAACGCTTTCAAGTAAATCGTAGATCATACGCAGGCAAAATAGCCAATAATGATTTATGTTATAGGTTAAGACTTCTCTTCTAACTTAGCAACACGGCATGGTAAAAGTATGTGGCCTGATACTCTGGGAGGTTGATTAATCTAAAATTGCTGCTGAAAGATTATTAATGTTTGATATTTTTCATTCATCAACTTCATTCAGCTGAAAGTCTAGCCAATTTTATAGGTAAGTAGGCAAAATTCAATTTTATTGTTCTGGTTTTATTTTTAATGACTATTTCTGAAGTCAACTATTGTCATTTATAGTGATAGAAAATTTTTCACAATGTTTTCCCCCCTAGCCACATAATGGCGAAAGGCATAGTGTTTTATTCTCTCTGCCCAGGGCTGGAGCATCAGCTTGAGTGGTCTTGGAAATTATCCTAGTGTTGGTGTGAGGCTTAAGAATAAAAATTTCTGAAAATAAATTCCCCTCAGAGGGATACAACTATTGTATCTACAGAAATTGGCACTCCCAGGGGAAAAATGTGGGGTCCTGTGCTCAGAGCTAAGTAGGCCTTCTATATGCTGAAATAAAATATTTTTTGTTTTATTAAGGACCATCACTGCTGTCCTATTTTTCAGCACCTACTACTTTCTTCTTCATCAACTTTTATCATGTTTCATGAACTTCTTTCTCAAATTACTGTTCCTATACACCTTTTCCATAGATTCTATGTCCCCTAATCTCCACACCAAATGGTGACGTCCTCCTTCCTATCTTTGGAACGCCTTAGTTGCGGTTAGGGAGGCTTAAACTAACATCCACTCTAATCCGAAAATGAATGGTTTCTGAAATTCATTGAAAAAATTCACCTCGGCTTATTCCTACCCTACGTGCAATATCTGCTCATTAGAGCAATAGCACATGGAAAGGTAAAGAAATGTGATTTCTGGTATAAAATTAACAGAGTGTCAGAAGTATTGGATGCATAGTTGGACATTACCAAATTTAAACAAAAACTACCTCAGGAGGCATAGGAGAGGCAATAAGTTTAGGTCAAGTTTGTGTCCCCCATGCTGTGAGGACTGGCACCTCCAGGGGAGATTCTGTTTAATAATCTCCTGTATAGATAGGGCAAAGGAGCTTATATTTATCATATCTACTTGACTGTTTTCTGCTATCAAGCTTTCTTTGCTGTCACTTCTTTGTCTTTTCTTTTTTTTCCTTTCTAACTTGCTGTTTCTATGCGCAAGGTGTCTGTGTGAGAACACACTTTGTGCATAGATAAAACTTTTTCTGTACTCTATATTAAGTAGTATCTTCTCTTCGCTCTTTAGGAGTTGCCTTTGTTATAGCTGCAGTCATTTAAACTAACGTAATAATAATCTTATGTAAACACGAAACTATTTGGGCAACCAGACAATTGGTCGAGCATCCCAATTCAAAAGGTCTACAGCAGCAAGACATGTTGAAACATGCAAAGCATATTTTGTTGCAGCGGGGCATGTTTTTTAAAACTTCAAAATTATTGCTGCATTGTTGTTCACCATGGGTCGCTTATAATAGCTCTCGGCGTGGTGCAGATTAGAAGTTTTCCTGTTTTGACCCACTCTATGCCTCCTGATAGAGGGATTGCAGGGTCACCAAAAATTTTGCATGATCGTATCAGGGGTTTCAAATGTAAGTTATTGATGGTCGAAACTCTTCTGCGGTACAGCTACGTTCGAAACCGAGGATACTTGTATTTGTAAAACTTCTCTTCCGCGCTTTTTACCTCGAAAGTTGGTATCTCTATTCAGCAATGACCTGAATGGTTTGCTTTGATGTCGAGAACCTATTTAATGTTGCATATGAATTTTTTTCAAATTCTAATTAAGTTTTCAAGTATTAACAGTCTCCTATTTATTGGTCTGCACTGATATCGAAAACCCATTCAATGTTGCATTTGGAATGTTCACCTTGTTAATTGCAACTTTCAAATATTAACAGCCTCCTCATTCATCTGCAGGATGTATAGCAACAGCAGGCATCCTGGGGATGGGTTTGGTGAACATGATGAGAGGCAACAATCGCCATTCTCAGCTCTTGATGCGGCTGCGCGTGGCATCCCAGGGCTTGACCATAGCAGCGCTAGTCATCGGAGCTATGTTCAGCGCTAAGAAAATTTGATACTCTGTCATATTCTAGATTTTGTAGATAGTACAGGAGCCTGTTCTCAGGGTTACGTTCGATGCTACCACTCAGTACATGGATCCTAAAATCGTCGTCTCTCATCCTGATTGTTTCGTAAAGGTAAGACACTTTTGATATTTGATAGTTTCGTAAAGGTAAGACACTGTTGAGATATCTTTAGTTTCGAAGCGAGAAAATCAGAAATCTTTCTTCTTGATTTCTTTGGTGCAGCAATCCATTACAAAATCGTTTTACTTAAGATTTTCGTTTACGATTTAGCCTAATAATAGCCATCATATGAAATACAAACCCGAGAATATTCTTGAAAATTGTTGTAAATGTTGTATAAAATGTTATAGTTCAAGAGTCTTGTAGCCTGTGAGCTTGTTCTCAGATATAGGCTGGGGTGTTCACGAGTTAACATTTGAAGAGTTCAAGAACCGATTTCCTCTCGGTAATAAATCAGTTTTGTGGCCAAACATTTTCTGAGCTTCACGCCTAGATTCTAACTTTATGAAATGCTGTTAATAATTCAACATAAAACAAATGGTTTTAAGAGTTCTAATATGCTGTCATGTCTATTATATAAGCGATGCGCTCGAACTGATGTTACTAAGACTTCTAAATTTAAGATAATTGCGTTCGACTTTAAAAAAGTAGTACGATCACAATAAAGGGGCCAATAAAAAAATGCGTTGAGATATCGATTTAATTGGTGGACATAGAACTCAATATGTACAGAACCGGTAAAGCGGAAAAATTGAAAATAACTCAGTTTGTCTAAATGCACGCAGTAGTTGATGCATGTTCGCTTAACTTCAATCATTGTGCTTACAACATAAGTAGTAAAATTTTGCACTGGCAAAGCACACCAGTGAAAACTTAATTTCTGGAGACAGTGGGTTTGGACTAGAGCAACTTGAAAGCGCGAGCATATTTTTAACAATCTTGTTTAGATTTAGAAAAAATAGGATATCAAACGAAAATTTGTTAATCAATAGCCTTCAATTTCGCCAACAGACACCAATACCTGCTCGTCATGTTGTGAAAATTGTTGAGATTTCCACACAAGGAGGTTTCTGACAATGTTCATTTATGACTAAATAAAATTTTTGCGTTTTCTAATGCTTATACTAAATAGACCACTATACCGTAACACTAGAGAGAACGAGTGAGTCGACTAGCTAAATACATCGAAGTACGTAATAGAGAAAAGATGATCAATACTCCAACGGTTATTTACAAAAAAGATGCTAACTTTCAGTCCTGAGAGAAAAAATATGCAAGTAAACAGAACTCAATCCTTGGAAAAAAGATTGACTTCATGAATGTATACCACGCAACGCAAAGTACGCAAATTGATGTAGTGGTATCGATGCCTGCCAGTTTAATAGGCAGGGATAACTTCAATTTCCGTTCAAAAATTCAAACAATGTGGAGTGAGATTGAAAAACCAGTGACCAACTCAAGGAAAAAATGGGCGACTTAGATATTATAGCTCTAAATTCTATCGCGCTAAGAGTTTGCACAAGCTTATGCGCAGGAATGATACTCACAAAGTAACTCTCCTTAGATGATCATTACGTTTGAACGCTCACAAAACATACGAGGCAGAGGATAGGTACTCACTGGAAACATCTGATAGTGATATATGATAGAATTCATATTTCCACACTAAACAACAAGCATCACACAGTTAATATGTCTTCAAGAAAAACAACGTAAACAAGTCTTGCCGTAATCTAAGTCAACCTTCAAAAGTGCAACAACGAGTAAAAACCATACTGTAGGTAACATTAAATTTAAGACAAGTTAGCTGTTGAAAATTTCAAGTTAAAAAAAAGATTAACCCTGCTTAGAAATCACTATAGCAACAAACTCGTGACAGATTAAACAGGATGACTGATATATCAAATTATCAATTTGTGTGCAGCGCCCGGTGAATATTTTTATCATTCCTCTTATGTATTCACTAGCGGCCATATTTTCATAACAAATATTAGCAGTTTTAACTAAGTGTAAACTCAATTTAAAGGCTCATTTTTTTCCCGTATTTATCTTGATTTCTCTTGATTCAGCAAAATTATCATCTGCATACTCGACTGTTTTCAAAGCAGACTAAAAATTCAACTTTACCCTAGCCTAATCGTCCTATCATTTGCATCACTGTGCAGCCAAAGATTCAATATAATCTCCCTCCCTGAGTTTCATGAAATTTTAAAAAATTCACCCAAAGTTATGAAAATTCTCCGGCTACTCAGTGAGTATGGGATTTGAAATTGATAACTAAACAGTTGATAGATTAGAGAGCCAAGAACGCCAGTATGAACAGATCGCTAGATTTTATAATACGAGCTCGTGACCTTGCACATGAATTGTATTAATGTTGTACGATTTTTTTTTCTGTTTGTTAATACCTATTCTGGGCGAGAAGAAAAACGGTACGTAGTACTGATCAAATACGTACTTGACTAAGAACTGTGGAATATATTACGTCAAGATGCTAACAGAGCACATGCTAAAGCTCAGTGCAGAAGTACTCGACAGAAAGCGATTCAGACATTCGAAGAAGTTTCTTATTGCATAATACAGTATATCAAATGTACAACTCGATATTTAACTAGATATCTTGAAAAAGAACTCCCAAGGAAGAAAGATGCAGAACAAACCTCTGACGTACAGGCCCACAAATTAGCTAGACAAGAAATCCCTCTCCATGACAAGCATGAATTTGATGCCAGAAACACTTGGACAAAATGGTAAAACTTGTTTTAGTCCATCTCAGCAACCATGATACGGGACTTTAAGTGGTCAACTCTAAGCAGACGATGACTCCATAGATTGAATCGAGTATTTTTGATCGCGAAAGACTAACCTCACTGATAGGGTGACCAAAACGTCTAGTTAAAATCTAGTTCTTACACTGCCACAGCCAACAAAAAATGAACTACAAGAGACCAGAAGGGTTATGAAGCTGATATTTGCTAGGAGCCACTCAGCCCCATCACGCACGAAGAGAGATAACAATTTGATTAACGAGTTTTCAGGTGCTTTAAAATTGAAACTGTACTACAATATCAACTACCGTAGTTCCGACGAGCAACTTATGTTTTATGAGCAACTCGTCACGATATTCAATGTTCGGACACGTACTTGAAAAACTAGATGCAATTCAACTTGCTACCAATTTTAAAATAATACCAGGATCGATGTTACCTAACTTCCAGATAATCAGATGTCTAATCCCTTACTTGGATTTCATCTCTGGGTCCAAATTACTCACGCGAGCATCGAGAACTGCAGCCTACTACTAACTTCCCCACAGGGTACCAACAAGAACTGGATGAGACGAGCAGCTTAGCAGAGGTCATCAGTAGCAATGGATTTCTTGACCCGCAGCAGCAGTTTGGTGTACCACTGGTCCAGGCGGCTGATGGAGTCGTATTCTGACACCGCCTCTGTGAAGCCATCAACGTTGCTCTCCTCTAGGTGCCCAAGCAGCGTCTGCGTTTCACGAATCAAAATAAGCACGCATTGAACATGATACAGGGTGGGGCAAATCAAATGGCCGAGTTTTGAAAGGCGCGCGCAATTGCTGTGGTGGTGGTGATGGTAAGATGCGTGTGGTTACCACCATCTTTCTGATGCCATCTTCAAGAAGTAAACACACAAACGGCATTGTATTCCGAGTCGAATAAATAATTCTGTAAGTATTGTTTCACTTTTCCTAATAACCTTTCAAAACGCGGGCATTTGAATTACCCTACTGTACATGCATAGATTCGTGCAATTCACACAAAATTTTACTGTTGACAAATTTGCAAGGCGTTTTCATGAAATGGTATTATATATGCAATGCTAGTAGTGTGCGCATACCAGAGCAAAAAAGTGCCGCACATGGCGACGGTAACAAAAACGTAACATGGATTGCAAGAATAAAAAGATTATTTGAGCTAAAAACTTGTCACAGGTCACCAGGACGAGGGACTGAGATTAATCATTTCATAAGAAGCTAATAACAAAATACCGCAAGGAGCAATAGATGGTAGAAATTCTAAAGCTCATTCAAATGAACTTTAAACTGCATTCACTGAGATCAGTACTGTAGTCGTCCAGTCAATTGAGAATGATATCCAGAAGAATCCGTTATTGCCCTATTTCCACAATTCAATTTTAATTACAACCGTCACAGAACTCGAAATCTCAAACCACTGTAATTTGTTATGTAAAATAATATCACCGCGCCATGATCTAAAAAACAAAACAGGATTGCTGAGTACCGGATGGAACATGAAGGGAGTTTCCTCTCCTCACTTGCTTAACAGGCCCAGTTGCACACGAGGTTTTAGCAAAAACCTCGACTTTACCTTCGTTGCAATTGTTGCATTAGAACACATGACTATGAAGATGACATCACATTTTTAAAAACGATCTACAAGTAATAATTCATCACATAAGCCTAAGTTAGCCATTTCAACAAATTTTTTCATATCTACGCAATTGAACAGATTGACAATTACAGTTCGGAATACCGTAACATCAGAACGTATCGTAAAGAACAGTCAATTGTTGGAATTCCTTTTTACAATTGAAAAATCTGAAATGTACAAGGCTTGCAAAGAGAAACATCTATGCAAAGAGAAGGCCCCATTTAGTATGGATATTAGGGAATGCAGAAGGAGCATAGAAACAGTAAGTTGGGAAAGAAATTCACGAAACAAGATAAAAGTTGAAGAAGAAAGTAGTAGGTGCTGAAAAACAGGACAGCGGTGAACCAAAAAAGGTGGTCCTTGACAGGAAAAAATATTTAATTCAAACGAAAAGAAAGCCTACCTAACTCTCAGCTCGGGCCCTCACACATTTTCTTCCTGGGAGTGCTAATTCCCATAGATACAATAGTTGTAACCCCTTGAGGAGGCCTTGCAAAGGAAGGTTGGATTAAACCACAACAAACGTGTTCTCAACAGAGGAAGGAAGAAGGCACCATTAGTATTTAATCATGAACATGTATGGAAATGAATTATCAATGCACATGGTGCGTCTCTACACCTCGTGCATGGAAACAAGGTTGATAGAAGTTCATAAAGGCAAAATAACACAAAGAAAGTAACAAGAGCTCACAAAGAGGTCATCAGAGAACCTAAAAAAAATTCCGTAACGAGACAAAAAAAAATACTTCATTTAAACATAAGGTCTACCTCGTCAGCTCAGGGACCTCTTACCTTTATGAGTGCTAAAATTTCCCAGATAATACGTTTTAACCCAAAGGAGCAAATGGTTTGTATCTACAGGCCTGGTCAAAGTAACCAATTGCCATTTGAAAATGCTAAACAGTGCCGTTTTAACACGTTCACCTCGTATTGATTATCTGGGTGAACGTGTTAAAACGGTGAACGTGTCGTATTGATTATCCATGTAACATGAGGTGCATTGCTGATCAGATTAGGATACTTGATCAAACCAACACGTTAACCGCCGTGTGAGCCACCGGAGGGAATTTTCACAATACAGCTGACCTACCAGTGGTCACAAAATAAATTTTCACAATACAGCTGACCGACCAGCGGTCACAAAATAAATTTTCATAATACAGCTGACCGACCAGCGGTCACAAAATAAATTTTCATAATACAGCTGACCGACCCGTACTCACAAAATCAATTTTCATAAATATTTAATCAAAGCTAAATGAAGGCACAATCCAGTTAATGTGTGCTATTTTCAAAATTGCTTACTACACTTGACTTTAAATTTGAGTTTGATATTGAACTTGAGTTTAACCTACGGCGGTTGACGTAGGTTAACCTACGATACACCTCTATATTTGATAACAAAATATATTCCCTTCATGTAGATATTAACTAGGGGTCGAAATGTTGAGTTTAGTTTAGTCGTTAGTTTTAGCCTCCCTACCCGCAGCAACAAATGCGATCCAAAGAGAGGAAGGAGGAAGGCACCATTTAGTATGGAGTGTAGGAAACGCGGAATCTACGCAGAAAGGGCATAGAAACAGTAAGTTGGGAAAGAAGATGATGAAACAAGATCAAAGTTGAAGAAGGAAGTAGTAGGTGCTGAAAAACAGGACAGCAGTGAACCGAGAAAAGGGTGGTCCGTAACAAAACAAAATCCTATTCTACTGCAATAAAAAGAAAGTCTACCTAACCTTTAGCTTGGGCCCTCACATAGTCCCCCTGGGAGCGCCAATTCCCATAGATACAACAGTTGTACCCCCCTGAGGGGGTCGAAATGTTAAAAAACAAAGTTAGAATTAGAGTCCTTACCCAGTAAAGAAGCATGACCTAGGCACGCGCTCAACTGATGAAATAGCCGGATTATTGCAACCGTCTCTCAGGAAAAGCCTCTAAAGTAGCAACCGTAGTGAACGTGTTAGAAAGCACAGACAGAGAATATTAGCATCTGAGGCCAGTCACCTTGATGAGCTTGCACTCCCTGGAGTCCTGGAATGCTGGGTACTTCTCCTCGTAGCGCTTCAGAGCAGACTCGGCGTCGGTGACATCATAGCACAGATGACACACGCACGCCCGGAAGAAGTACTCCTTGGCGCTGTACTTCAACAAGGAGCTTGCCAGCGCATTGTCACCAACCTGCTCACGCGTTTTTGTGCTCAGATCAGCAAGATAGAAATGGCTTCCAAGCGTTCTGCTATAAGTTTTAAAAAGTATGCGTACAAAAAAAAAACTTACAATGGATATTTGTAATGATTTTTAATACTTAATGGTTTGATCATCCGTTTGCATTGTACGAGTTGATCAAATTCTTGGAAAGCATATAAAATTAAATTTATTTGATGGAGTAAAGTGTGGAAGTGTAATGAACAACAGACATTGCAGACTGTCAAACAAAGAATGTTGAACTATTGAACTGACAAAATCATGGAACTTAAAATGAAATGCAGTGAGAGTGCGCTTCAGGTTGACTCAGCAGATAATGCACCAAGTTGTGAGGAGTTTTGGGTAAACCAAGAATGAAAGACAAACAATGGACTAAAAAAATACCGTCTCATATATGTTGATGGCTTTCTTGTAGTTTTCCAACTCAGCAGCAAACATGGCCACCTTCAGCTGACATTTGTTGGCAGAAGAGTTGTTCTCTTCTCCCCTGAAGTAATCCGAAGCTTGCTCGTAATGCTGGATCGCTTTCTCTATATCAGCAATCTGAACACAAAGGCATTATAAATAATTCAGACAATCTAAGGCAGAGCAAAAAATGTAAATTCTAGTGACTGATGACTTGAGTATTTCACCAAGGTCTCCCAAAACAAAAATAAGCCCTGTTAAAATAGCTAATTTTGAGAGAAAGCTCCTAAATCTCTATGTTAAACCATGATGTGAAATAAAACTCAGTTGTTCTTTGACAAAAATGCATAGAGCTAGATAACAATTGACTGAATTCTTAACTTGGTATATTACGGCTAAGGACTACAACAGGACATCTTGCTTAGACAGGTTTATTTTGACGCTTTTTTGGCTCATAAAATATCTTTGGAATGTAGTCTAAGCAACATAAAACTAGTTTGGCATGTGATAAAATCTCAAGTGATAAAATTACATAGGTATGCAATCTGATAAAATTAGTTATGCTATCTCAGTTGATAAGTCATCTATCTCACCAAAAAATTATAGTGCCATAAATCTACTTGAAAGGAAGGTACACATTTCCAATATACATGTCCAAACCATGTATTACAGGTAGATTTGTGAGAATAATACACTAAGAAATAAAATTTTCAATACTGAAATTCATAGACAACTAAAGAAAAATTCAGCCATATATTTGGATGAATGGAGTGCATACTCGAACATGATTGCAATGAATCGTATTCACTGAACAGTCCATAAGCAAGAAAATAATGTAAACCCAGCTCTGGAGCCCATTCTCAGGCTGTTAAAAAATCATCATTAGATCGCTTTTGAATTCTAAAATAATGAACACTTTGGACTCTAAAATAATGAGAGGCAACAGTGTAAGGACCTTACAATTACATCTGCATTATTCCGACACCACAAAATGAGGAAACCTGCTTGCTAATGATTTTTTTTAATGCTATTTTATCTGCTATTGTTATCTTTCACCAGTGAATATCATTAATGGTATATTTTGTTTACTTGAAATTACCAAATTTTTTGCAATTTGTGAGATGGCTAAAAGGGATCTACTACCCTGTATTTTACCTAATTTACTGAATTTTTCAAATTTCACTGTTCGCGTTTCTATTGCATCTAGAGGAACGAAAATGAGAAAAGATTTGTGAAATTGAATTCTAAACACATTTCTCCTATAAAAATTTTTGGTTTTTGCAATGGAAAAAAGTTATTGTGCGAACATAAGAAAAAATTAATATACTCGCGTAAAACTTTTCTCACTCTACAATTTTTTACGTAGAAGCGTGATTGTGGTCTCATTCGACGCGGAAGGACTGTAGAAACCTCGTAAGGAAGGATTTTCTTTAATTTCGAACTAGAAAAAAAGTTTTTGTGACAATGTCCAACAATTTCAATTTTCTACTGCAAAAATCTAAAATTTTCATAGAAGCAAATGTGTACAGAATTCAATTTTACATATCTGTATTCATTTTCTTTCACTTAGTTGCAATATAAATGTGTAAGCTGAGAATAGAGAAAGAATCTTGGATTTATCTGGGAAATAAATTTTTGGACTCCTGTAACAATAAATTTTTTTTCTAATTCGAAATTCAAAAAATTCTTTCGTCACAAGGTTCTTACAGTCCTACCGCGTCGAACGAGACCACAATCACACTTCTACATAAAAAAATTGTGGCGTAGGAAATGTTTTGCGCAAGTATTTTTATTTTTTCTTAGGTTTGCACAATAACTTTTTTCCATTGCAAAAATTGAAAATTTTTATGGGAGAAATGTGTTTAGAATTCAATTTCACATATCTGTGTTCATTTTTGTTCCTCTAGATGCAATAGAAACGTGAACAGTGAAATTTGAAAAATTCGGTAAATTATGTAAAATACAGGGTAGTAGATCCCCTTAACAGAGTAAAATTTTAAATATTCAAAACCACAGTTAACAAGAGAGATTCTCATAAAAACACCATTTTATTCTGAAACCTAAATGAAATAAAAGCAAAAGACAACAAATCACAAATGGCTACTTGCACTACACTGGGATGCTGGCAACATCCTAGTAATGATGAAATGTAAAAATTTTGTATCTTATGTAAGCAGAAAGTCCCAGTAGATAACTATGCACAGAAGCAAAAGCAGCCTCAAAATCAACAAATACAAATACAAAGAATTTATCCAGAAAATCATAATTTCACGACGAGATGAAGGAAATCAAGAAAACAATATTGACTAATATCAAAACATCATTAATGCCTTATATGTACTATATGTTCTAGAAAATGATAACACCCCAATTTTTGTCAAAAAAATCCGTGAAAAATATTGCAAGTTTGCTGGGGCATAATTTTCAATGAAATTCTATGAACTGATGCATTTTCTTAATCTCCGCTTGAATATTTTTACCCTTCAACAGAATTTCATTCAACTTGTAGATATTTATTTTCAAGCTTAAATTTCCATACCCTTAGGATTTTTTACCAAAAATCACTTGGATAAACATTCGAAACTTCTTTGTCATTCCTGTTCAAACAACTTAATTTTAATTATTAAACTCAATGAACTCAGTATGTCCTACAGAAAATTATGCAACTTTAATTTTGGTCACAAAACATCATTTGAAAATTATTTCAAGTTTGCTCAGGCCCAATTTTGAACAAAATTCTAAGAACTTATGTGTTTTCTAAAATCTGGAATTGGATATTTACTCATGGACGGATTTTCATTAAACTTAGATATTCATTTTAAAGCAATATACACTTTACAATTCCATGTGATGTGCACCATCATCTTTTGCCATTGTTCATTTCATTTGCACTAGTCACAGAATTTCATTCAACTTGTAGATATTTATTGTCAAGCTTAAATTTCCATACTCTTCAGATTTCTTTATTCTTTATACCCTTTTATTTGAAATAAGAAAGAAGGCAAAATGAAAGAAAGATCGTAAGAATTAAAAAAATCAATCTCTCGAGTGCACACGGCTTGTCAAAAATGTATAATAATGTTCAACAAATCACATGACACACTTTCTTATTTCTTAAGAATTCACGTGACATTCATTCCTGCTCGAATCTGGTGAATTAATACAATGGAAATTGTGGAGTTGAAGAAACTCGTATCACAGATTTGCTCATCACACACTTTTGGCTGGCTTCGGACAGACAGACGCAGTTTTTTTATAGTATAAATTAAAACAAATGTAACCACTCATGGTAACGTAAAGCTGATAACAGACTTACTAGGAAAAATATGCATCCCTATCAAAGCCATTGGATAAGATTATAAGTTAGTTTATCCCTCCTGAAAAAGAATAAAGGAAGGCACCATTTGGTATGGATTTTAAGGAATGCAGAATCTATGCCCAAGGTTTGTTACCCCAGAAGGACTGAGAAAGAAATTAATAAATCAAGATAAAAATTGAAGTAACAAGTGCTGAAAAACAGGACAGCAGTGAACCAAAAATAAATGGTCCATAACAAAACAAAATTCTATTTTATGTTAACAAAATGTTGGCCTCCTTTAGCTAGGGATGTCACATTTTCTAGTTTGAAGTGCTATTTCCTATTTACATCCTCTCTGAGGAGATCAGTGCCAACATATCAAAGTCAATTTCACACTATCACTTTAATTTCCATGTAGAAATTGAGAGCATGAAAGACAATTTACAGTAATTATATAAGGAAAAATCAGGAAGAAATACCCATATAATCTTGACACGCAATTATAAAAACACAAAGCATGGCAACAAGAGAGTGACCTTGCAAATACTAAACCGTAATAACTTTTAGTTTACAGCTCTCCTCACCTACCTCAGTCTCATAAATCTCAGCAATGGTTTGGTGGTGTTTGGCAGCCATTGTGAACTTCCCCATGTCAGTGTAGATCTCAATGGCTTTCAAGAAAGAAGTGACAGCCTCTGAAGTTGATGGGGAAAACAATTACACAATTGAACGGACCACAATATATGTAACATCTCTTAGCCTATTTTGGGCACAGGTGTTGTAAATGAACAACCAAAAATTGTCACAGAAGTATCTGCAGATATTCAATAAAAATGCATGAACAGGCATGAGCTCATCAACAGGTCTTCAGATGCCACAATTTCAGCAATAGAACATAGCAACTAAATCTTTTTAGTCACAAAAATTAAGAGAGATAATTCTTTAACCACCATTTGATCATATTTTTTCAATAGAACAATAAGAGATGACCACAAAAATTAATTTCAGGGGCTAATATTATCATTTCCTTAATGAAAAAACAGTAAGTAACCAAAAGGCTGTGGCAATATAATAAACCATTTTTAAATTTTTCCGAAACAAATTTCATGTTAAAATCAATGTTCTTTATCAAACTTAAAAATCTGAGCAACAGAGCAGATCTTCACAAAATTTAATCACTCCTATTCAAAAATTTATCTTCATTTCTCCCTCAACAGATAAACAGAAAAATGTGCACAAAATTCATAGAATGCTTTCAGACTTCTAAATGCCAAACCTTAAATGACAATTTTAATAAATGTGAAGAATCCTTAGTGGAATTACCAGCTACACACTAAATGTTTTTACCACACTCAAGTCCATGGATACTGCAATTTTTATAGAGCTTGATAGAAATTTTAGAGAATAACTACAGCAAGGACCAATTATATACTACAGACAAATTTCTACTCGCAAACTTTCATCAGGAATAATTCATCACAATTGTTGAGCCTAGCAATTATTCAAAGCTGCATATGAAAAAATGCTCAATTTTACATTTAATCTGACTAACAATATTCTACTCATCCACTAAATAAAACCCAAAAATTTCTATTCAAATAATGATTGTGTTCAAAAATAATGTCTAAATTATTCATGGCAAGAATCCAACTTTTTGTATTTATCAATACTTTAATTTAAACTACAACTGTAATTTAAAAAATTGTCTTGACACTCACGGTGAGGATCGGACTTTTTGTAGCAGTTGCCAGCCTCAACAAAATTGGACGCCGCATCAAGCTTGCTGTCTTGCTTCTGGTAGTGGGTGGCAGCCTCAGTGAAAGCCCCACCTGCCTTGCCCCACTGCTTTGCCATTTTGAACTTATTGGCAGCCTGCAGGTAGAGCTCAATGGCTTCATCAACCTTGCTGCCACCACCTCTGAAAATTTTAAATTTGAAATAACAAATTATTTGCATAATCATGCAGCAAAACAGTTTTTTGCAGATGGATATATATATAAAAAAAAGTACATCTTATATACGAGTACAATTGGGTATTTCACAACTGAATTGCAGAAAAATTTATGGTTTTATGCAGATAAATATTATCATTTTATACTAAATTTTCAACCAAGAAAAAACTTCAGAGCAAAATTGAATTAGGTACAGACTCTTGCAATAACAATTACCCATCCACTGATTTACAACACATTCAATTATTCATCAATACCTAAGTCATTCATGTACCTGTATACACATATTTCTAATGACTAGGTTTGCCTCATTGATTGCTGACAAAAAAAATGTTTCTTACATGCTCAACAGATGAGACAGAACATTAACGCTCAACACAAGTTACTCCTTTTAAATTCCTGTTTATACTTTCATATTAGTGTTTAGAGTCTACATATTACAAAAAATAAAAAACAATTCAGTTCTAACTATATTCATACTGAGTGAACATTTATTAGCTGTTGTTAAAGGTAACAAATGATTTTTCCCAATGAAATATTAAAAAATAAAAAAATACTACAGAAATAAAATAAGCTTTGAGGTATTCATATGTTTATAACATTTGAATAGACATTGATAGCAATAAAGTTTTTGGAATTTACCCAAAATTTTAGAAGAAATTAAGAAAATGGAATGCCATCTTCTCAGAAATTTTTTTTTTTCAAATTTGCAGCTCAATTTTTCTGCAGTTTTTTACCTATGGAGAATATCTTTCTGCATCGCAAAGATCAAGGTATGAACTATAAAACTGAGAGGTAATTTTTTGATAAATTGATTAGAAACTTTTATTGACATAAAAAATAGGTTTTAAAAATTCTAACATTTTTTAAATTTGGGAGGAGCGGGTTATGGATAAATTCCAAAAACTTTAAGGCTCTAAATGTCTATTCAAATGTTGTAAACAAGTTGTGAAGTATTTTTTGTGAAATTTTGAAATTTTATCAGCAAAACTGTTTGCTTCCCTTAAAGCTGTTCACACCTTTCTTTGATTATGAGGTTCCCAAAGGTTTCTCTGCTTACAAATCATTGTAAAATTGATTGATAGAACTGATTAGCTATGAAAACACATTCTCAAAACATATTCCTGAGAATATTTTTAGACTATATAAACCAGCATTGTGGCAGCATGCATTAATAAAGTTTGGAAAGCAATCAGCTTATTAGAAGAACTATTACATGAATATTAAAATCAAGCAGTAAAACTAATTTTTCTATGATGAAGTTTCATTCATTTTCCAACAGAAAGTGCATAGAAAAAAACTTGTTTATTTTGATCTAATTAACTATGTTTAGGCACTGAAAAGTGGAAAATCAATTACTACCACTACACATATACCCTGAAAACATCAACACTAAGTTTCTGAATACAATTTGAAAATAAAACCCCACATTTTAAGTATTTAGTTATTTTGATAAAGCTTTTGGTTTCAGAATTTAGGTATTAGCTGGAAATTAATTAAAAAATTTTTTTTCACAGAATTCAGAACCACAACTATCAAGCAGTAAGCAAGAGAGCAATATCTTGAACATGATAGAAAGCACAATGCTCATGAATGAGAGGCAGAATACTTATTCTTGTCATGTTCTCTCTGTTTACTAACTTGGTCTTGAATTGTTGTTTCAAATTGTATAAAGTAAAGACTTCACAAATTTTTTGATGGCTAAAATGTCCAGTTAAAACTGTTAAAAAAAATTAAATAGATCTATAAACAGGGTGTCTACTGATATTTCATTTCCAAATTTTCCTACTTTTTACTACCTTCAACAGCAAAATTTTACTACCTATTTTTTACATAATGAATGTTGTCCAAATGTCCAGATGTAAGTAATCGGCCTATAATGAGTTATTTGAGTCAATTATATACGCAATGCCAAAGGTTCAAAACAAGCTCCAAGTTTCTTAATACTTAAAATACTTGATGCTAAATGGAGCAACCAAAGCATTACTGCAAAAAAAGTTACCTAAGCTCCAAAGGTACCCCGTCCTAACTCGACTCCCACGAATGTTTGGCAAAGACCTTGTATTAACATCTTTCAACTATGAGGACAACAGTTCATCATATGGAAAAAATAAACTGGCTAGAAACTAGTAGACACCAGGGGATTGTCAGATCCCTTTACAGCAGAGTAGAATATCAGGGAATTTTTTCATGACCAAACACTATGGCATACATACATACATACGTATACCAGTCTTCTCCTCCCTACGGGAGGGTACCCGACAGCAGGCCACAATCAAATCCCCCTTAGTCACTCTTAGTCACTAGGAGGCAAGAGAGGCAGCACTGGTCGCATCAGAACTGCCCGGATCAGTAGCAGCCCAGCACAACCATCTACCAGTCTGGCCCGACAGCCATAGCTGGTTTACCCCGACCGCTTCATTGAGGGCAGCCCCTCCCCCCGCACAGGACAGGTCACCCCATCACACGCGGGCAGGCGTCCAGTGCCAGCGTCAAAAAATAAAATTACCTCCTTATGCACTGCCTACACTCACTTCTGTCCGCAGTCATCCCTCTCGCCACGTCCACAGTCAGACCCCTCACATCCAAAGCACGTTTCATCCCATCTGTCCAACTCATCCGTGGGCTACCTCACATTCTAGTACCACTCACTTTCGACGTATAAATCTGGTACTCTGGTTTCGACGTATATCAGCCGCTCAACATTCATTCTTTCAACATGCCAAAACCATCCAAGCACTCTTTCATCCACCGGCCTGCTCATCTTTTTGACAATACCCGTCTTCCCCCTAACCAACTCATTCCTGATCCTATCTCTTCTTGTTACTCCATACATGCTCATCAAACGCTTCATCTCAAACACATCCAGCTTCCTTCTTTCAGCTGCTCTCAAACCCCAAGACTATGCTCCATACAACAAAACTGGCACGTTTAAGCTTTCAAGCAGTCCCCTCTTAGCACTCATATTCAAACTCCTGCACTCAAAAATTTTCCTCATTGCACCCAATATCTTGCAGCCTTCAATCACTCAATGCCTCACTTCTACTTCCATACTATCCTTCACAGTCACGCCCAATCTGAGGTACCTAAAATGCTCTACCTCATCGAACACTTCACCATTCATCCTCACATCTAATGTTCCAAACACTCTACCTCTTGAAACATCTCATCACCTTACTTTTACTTACGTTTACCCTCAACTTAAGTATTTTGCACATTCTACCGAACTCTGCAACCAGTCTCCGGAGTTTTTCCTCTGAATCAGCCACAAGCGCTGTATCATCTGCAAACAACAGCTGACACACTTCCTAATTCATACCATTTTGTCCCACCAATTTTGTACCTTTTCCCAACACTCTGAAATTCACTTCTCTCACTACACCATCCATAAACAAATTAAACAACCACTGATGGCGACATCACACATCCCTGTCTCACACCTGTCACAACTGGAAACCAATCACTCACCTCATTCCCTACTCTCACACATGCTCTGCTATCAATGTAGAAACTCTTGGTCACATTCAACAGTCTCCCACCCACTCCATACAACCTACAATCTGCCACAATGAATGAAAACACTATGGCACTTCAGAAATATGAGTTTGTGAACTATTTCTACCATACCTCAAAATCTAAATTGGTACTCTAATTGCGATCAATAATGATAAATAGGTTATTAACATATTATATTACAGAAAAAAAAAATTTGATATAACTTTGCTATGTATAGTAGTAGAATGAACTTTGATTAGATGGAGCATCACCATGCTCTTATAACGACATACTGGAGGTAACTGAATCGCCATGACTGCCAAAAAAACTTTGAAGGAACTTAACTCTCGTTCAAATGATTACACATTGTATTAAAAGAAAATTTTATAACATAATTCGTTCAGTATTTGAACATAAATTAACGTTATTGGAAAGAGAAAACTTTCAGCTTTACGAAAAGGTAACTTTTTTTCAGAAAAGAAAAACATTTTTAGTTACAGTAAATCGTTGTTTCTCCACATCAAAATAGACAGAATTAACTCCAGTCTTTTCAAAGGAAGATAATACTGCTAACAATCACGCTCACGTCCAAAAAGACACTTTTTGGATATAAATGAACTGCGGAGAAGTTCCTTTGACGTCATTGTAATGTTTCTATCCTGCCGCAACAACTTGGAGCGTAAGAATGATTGTCTTTGAATGAGAATTGGAAGGTTACATCAAGTTTATGATAATCAAAATTTTACCAGCCAAATATTTGACTTTGAATTAAACATTATTCATTAGGAGGAATCGAAATGTAATTAGTTTGATTCAGGACCTATTTATCTGAAATTGCAGCAGGAGTCTCTAAAAGCTAATTGAGAATAATTTTATTTCTGTGCTTAAGTTTGTGAATAAAATACTTCAATTTTTGAGTTTCAAGTGCACAAAAAGAACAATTATGCTAACTATGCTATACATCTCATGGGAAACTGCATCCACTGAAGATGAAATTCAATAAAATGTAATGGTTATTCAGTAATAAAAACATCTACCTATTAAAAAATTTTGGCTAGTAGTTTAATGTTTATTCATAAAATTTAAAAGAAAAAGTTCACAAGAAGTTTTACATCAAAAGAATTGTAATTCATAATAAAAAATAAATTATTTTACTTGAGAAACATTTCAATCAAAGCCACTTGATCCACTTCCACGAGAAAATATGTAGCTAGGCTATTTCATTTTTCCCGAGATCGTTTAATACGTATTTGATACGTAAGAATAAAAGATATCAAATGTTGACCTCATAGTCATAAATGCACAATTTTTAAATCCTTATTCTATTTTGAATATTAATCCTTGATATCACAAGTTCCTAAGCTTGTATTTCAATGTAAGTGCGCACTAATAGAAGTGTTTTCAACAATGCATCGCCATTGGTATTACATTTTTTTAAACTTATATTTGTACGATTTATGAAACCTCGATTAATGCACCAAAGCAAAAGCCATTTTTTCTTGTTTTCTCAAAAATAACTTGATAATAATAATATTGCTCAAATGAACCTTCCATCACAAAACTACTCTATAACTTTCAGATCAAACAGTGAGAATAAAAAGTTAACTATTTTTTCTGTCATTCATAAAAATTTTGGAACTTTTTTTCTATTTTGTGTCCTCCAGTCCTGAAATTACACCCCACTTTACAGGAATATTTCCCATAAACCGAGGCAAATTTCTGATAATGGGAGATATAAATTTTTTAAAAATCTTTATATTCTATATACATATGTAACATTACTTTAAATTTTTAGAGAATTATTCCACTTCATAATTTTTTACTACCCTGAGGCAAATTTTACTACTTTTTACTACTTTTTTTACTACTTTCAAAATTTTACTACTTTTTACTACTTTACTACCTCGTAGACACCCTGATAAAGTATGAGTGAAAGCCCTTTGTGATGTTCTTATAGTTACCACAAATCCAAAAAATGAAACAATTATTATTGGCAAGTTAATGCTGATTTATTTTGGTCAATATTGGTTTTAATGCGCTCACGAAAATTAAGAATTCCGTTCCCAAGAATCACTAAAGGAACGCATTGAAGAACGTTTAACACAAATGGCATATTGCTCGCCAATGCGTAATTTCTGAATTATTCAACTTTGAAGTTATGGGAACGTCGCATATAAAAGTGAAGAAACGGACACGTAAATATGCTGTAATACGGTATTGACAAAACGATGGGTGAGGTTAGGGTAGGTTATGTTAGGTTAGAATAAACTAGCCTAAAATAACATAAATCAACCCAAATAAGCTTACCTAAACTTACCCAAACCGAGACTGTTAATTTTGCTCAAAGAAGTGGGCGTCTCCCGCCAGAAATGTGGGCGTGACTCAACAATGCGGCGACTAAGCAACCGGCCAGATAATGTTATTCCTATCTGAATGTAATTATTGTTTTATCTCAAAAATAATGCATCAGCAAGCAGAATATCATTCGTGTAAAACGTTTTTAAATGTGTTCCTTTAGTGATTCTTTGGAAAAGAATTCCTAATTTCCGTGAGCGCATTAAACCCGATATTGACCTTTATTTTCCATGTTTTTTTTAAATATTCATTGGTCAATATTGAATTTAGGCCTTTCACGGAAATTAAAAATTTTGTTCCAAAGAGTCACTAAAGGAACACATTTAAAAACGTTTTACATGAATGACATTCTGCTCGCTGATGCGTTATTTTCGAGTTATTCAACTTTGAAGTTATATGAACGTCGTATATAAAAGTGAAGGAACGGACACGTAAATATGCTGTAATACGGTATTAACGTAACGACGGGTGAGGTTAGGGTAGGTTATGGTAGGTTAGTTGAATAAACTAACCTAAAATAACATAAATCAATCTGAAATAGCTTACCTTAACTTACCCAAACCGAGCCGTGTTAATTTCCCGCTAAGAAGTGGGCGTGTCCCGCCAGAAAAGTAGGCGTGACCCAACAATGCGGCAACTTAGCAACCGCCCATATAATGTTATTCCTATCTGAACGTAATTATTGTTATATCTCAAAAATAACGCATCAGCCAGCAGATTGTCATTTGTGCAAAACGTTTATAACTGTGTTCCTTTAGTGATTGTTTGGAACCGAATTTTTCATTTCCGTGAAAGGCTTAAATTCAATATTGACCTATTCATTTGCACAAGTAAATCTATTGATAGCACATTTTTTCAATTTAGTCAAATGTATTGGGTTATTAAAAAAATAATAATGAATCAATTATCAATAAGAAAGGAGATTTTAAACCAAACATCTCAGGTATAAATATCTTATAAACTACTCACAACATACTTAAGTATTGAAATTGGTTTTCCTTTAATTAGCTCAATTTTATACTCAGCTGAAGTGCTACTTAAAGCAAATAGCATTTGGTTATACAGAGTTCAGCAAGTCAAGATGCCAAATAACAGGCAATGAAAATTCTCCAGCACTCAATATTTGAGACAAACTTTGAATCATCAATCAATAAATACATAGTTGAACAATAGAAAAAATAGCTTCAAATAAGCAATAACTTCTATGAACCCAATCGTGACTATCGAATAAAATAGTAGGCTTGGTGAATAATATTTTTCATCAGTTAACTTACCCCAGCAATGAGCTCAAGAAACCTTTCGATGATGAAAGTTTTTTCTCAGCTTCAGCCATGAGCTGCATTCCTTTTTGTTCAGCATCTGCCATTTTGAACGAGAGTTGTGCACTCTTTCAACGTTAATTTCCTCCAAGCCAATGTTTGTTTCTTTCAGTGATGCAACAAGAATCAACGCCCAACGCAACCTGGAAACTTGCACAATTCTGATCCTGCCTTAGAATAAGTGTCGTGACATTAGCAGCTGAGAGGCAAATATATAGTGTTGCATTCTCTAAAGAATAGCTGAGAAATATTCAAAAGGTATAAAGTAGTACTTGTACACGCTCAAATCGTTGTTACATTCATTTATAGCTACATTCACTTTCATCGATTTTTGGCTAGTCTGGAAGAAAAACAATAATACGTATAACAAAAATTAGCTACAAGATATCATTAAAGTCATTTTCAAGAAGAAACAATATTCTCTGCATTTGCAATGCATATATAAATCTGTTGCACTGCAGATAAATTTCAAAATAAAGGATAATGAACAAATGCTTTTTAGGAGCGAAATCGATTCCATTAACCTTAAATCCTGATGCCATTAAATGCTTTAAAAGTATGGTAACTTCAATCGTGTGTTTCACACCTAACTGTCAGTAATCATCTAAAATTCCTAAATTCCTAAAATTCCATCCAAAATCACGGCAAAATCGCCGTATAAAAGTCATTTTATTAATACAATTAGTAGAGTCTAAGTGAATATAATTGAACGTTTCGAAATTGACAGTTCAACATCATGAAAAATTAGGTGACAAAACAAATTTGAGCAAATTAAAACCACAACATACAAAAAAATACAACAGCACAGGTAGCATATAGTCTAACACATCAAACGAAAGAATTAAAAAATAAAAACAAAAAAACCTAAGCTAATGATTACTTATTGATGACGAGATGAGGTAAACACTCTGAGTGTCATTTAGAGTGGATCTGAGTTTAAGGATGTACAGAGTTTCAAGGACACGTAAATCAATCATGTGTGGTTCACCTGAAAGGATTTTAAAGTGGTTCACAGAAATAAGGACGTTACAATTTTTTTGCTTGGGACCGAACAGATGACACAGGAGAGGAACCAAGAGGACGGCCTGTTTCACAGCTGCGCCCAGCGTGCTCGGCCACTCTGGACATAAGAGTTCGTGGGTAGAGCCTACATACTCTGATTCACATCGTGAACAACCAAACTGTTTAGCAAGCATTAATTTGGTACTAATTTCAAGATTGTACGTCTTATGATTTAAAAATCACCTTATTTGCCCGGGTAATTAAGAGCTTCTTTCGAAGGGTCTTAAATCGGATCTCAAAAATGGCGAGCCGGTTGGTAAACCAGAGACGAGTACCTAGTTGAGATAGGTTAACCTTAAAGTGGAAAAGGAAACCGATTGTTAAATTGTTGGCCAAAATGGAGTGACCTTTAAGTTGTAGAAAAAGTTTATTAATTCAGAGTTGATCCTCCTTAATCAATTTAACTCACAAGGGCCAGAGTGCTCGCGGTGGTACAGTGGTCAAGGGATCGGCCTTGCATGTTGGAGGCCCGGGTTCATATCCCGGCACTGGCGCGGCGATTTTCCCCGTTGGGTATAAGGGAGAGCTTGTAGTGTACCATCAGTACACGTAACCATGCCTGACGAAACTTTAATTTCACATTAAAATTTCATGTTTTTAATTTCATATTTATTCCGCATTTTTAATATCACAAAAATTCTTTATCATTAACACAAACACTTTTGTAGCTTCAATCACCAATTTCATTAATAAAACCGC